>JANJGN010000810.1:0-270000 GCA_026770705.1 Isurus oxyrinchus
CCCCTTCCCCCCCTCTCTCTCTCTCCCCTGCCTCTCTCTCTCTCTCTCCCCCCCGGCCCCCTCTCTCTCTGTCTCTCTCTCTCTCCCCCCCCCCTGCCTCTCTCTCTCTCTCTCTCTCTCCCCCCCCCCCCCCCCGCCCTCTCTCTCTCTCTCTCCCCCTGCCACCCCTCTCTCTCCCCCTGCCACCCCCCCCTCTCTCTCTCTCTCTCTCTCTGCCCTCTCTCTCCCCCCTCCCATAATGACTAACCTGCTGCGGGGTGCTGCGGGAGATGAAGAGTTGGCACTCGGCCTGCCCCACCAGGTTCCTCACTGAGCACCGACAGGTCCCGTCCCATTGAGCTGAGCTGTTCCTGATCACCAGTGTCCCCGAAACCCTGTCTGGGAGGCCAAGAGATAGAGAGAATATGTGTTAGGGGAACAGGCAGAACTAGAGAGAGAGAGAAGGTGAGAGAGAGGACAGAGAGTCAGAGACAGAGAGAGAGACAGAGAGAGATACAGAGATGGAGAGAGAGAGACAGAGAGAGGCAGAGGTAAACAGAGAGGGAGAGAGAGAGGAGACAGTGAGAGAGAGAGACAGAGAGAGGCAAAGAGAGGGATACAGAGAGAGAGAGACAGAGACAGAGAGAAAGACAGAGAGAGAGAGAGACAGAGAGAAAGACAGAGAGAGAGAGACAGGGGAGAGAGAGACAGGGAGAGAGAGGACAGGGAGAGAGAGACAGAGAGAGAGACAGAGAGAGAGGACAGAGAGAGAGACAGGAGAGACAGAGAGAGACAGATAGACAGAGGGAGAGAGAAACAGGGAGGAGGAGAGACAGAGAGTCAGAAAGAGAGTCAGAGAACGAGTCAGAGAGTGAGTCAGAGAGGGATACAGAGAGAGAGGGATACAGAGAGAGAGAGACAGAGAGAGAGGGATACAGAGAGAGAGACAGAGAGGTAGAGATAGACAGAGGACAGAGACAGACAGATAGAGAGACAGAGACAGACAGATAGAGAGAGAGAGAGAGACAGACAGAGAGAGGGACAGAGAGACAGAGACAGAGAGAGAGAGACAGAGACAGAGACAGAGAGAGAGTTCAGAGAGAGAGAGATAGTGAGAGAAAGAGAGAGAGAGACAGAGAGAGAGAGACACAGAAAGAGAGAGAGACAGAGAGAGACATCCTGAACGTCAGGGGCAGAGAGAGAAAAAGAGGCAGGGGAGAGACATTGTCAGAAAGAGCGAGGGACAGAGTGACAGAGAGAGAGAGAGACAGAGATAGAGACACAGCGAGCGAGAGGGAGGGGGGAGGGGTGTCGAGGGGATCGGTGAGGAGCAGGTTGAGGCTGAGGGTGAGGGGGGTTGTTGAGGGGTAGAGTGAGGGGCGAGTGGGATAGTGAGCTGGAGTGTGAGAGTGTCGGTGAGGCGGAGGGGTGAGGGGGGAGAGGGAGGGGAGGGTGAGGATTGGATGAGCGGGTCAGTGGGGGGAGGGTGAGGATTTGAAGTGAGCGGTGTCAGTGAGGGGTGAGGGTGAGGGGTGAGGGTGAGCGGGGTCAGTGAGGGGGGGGAGGGTGGAGGGTGAGGGGGTCAGTGAGGGGGAGGGTGAGGGTGAGTGGGTCAGTGAGGGGGAGGGTGAGGATTTGGGTGAGCGGGGTCCAGTGAGGGGGAGGGTGAGGGTGAAGCGGGGTCAGTGAGGGGTGAGGGTGAGGGTGAGGGGGGTTAAGTGAGGAGGAGGGTGAGGGTGAGCGGGCGGTCAGTGAGGGGGGAGGGGGGAGGGTGAGGCGGGTCAGTGAGGGTGAGGGTGAGGGGGTCAGTGAGGGGGAAGGTGTGGGGGTCGATGAGGGGGAGGGGTGAGTGGGGGGGGCGAGGGAGTGGGACACGGGGAAGGTGTGGGGGGCTGGTGAGGGGAGGATGAGGTGGAGGTGGAGGGGGAGGGAGACGGGGAGGGGGAGAGGGAAGGGGGTCAGTGAGGGGATGGGGAGGGGGGAGGGGGGGTCAGTTAGGGGGAGGGGTGAGCAGGTCGGAGGGGGTTGGTGAGGGGGGAGGGGGAGGGTGGTTGAGGGGGGAGGGGGAGGGTGAGGGGGTCAGTGAGGGGGGGGAGGGGGGAGGGTGAGAAGGATAGTGATTGGGGGGCAACGGGGGAGGGAGGGGGTGAGGGTGAGGGGAAGGTGTTGATGAGGGGGAGGGTAGAGGGGGTTGGTGAGGGGAGAGGGGTGTGGGGGAGTGGTAGAGAAAGAGGGGAGCGGGGTGTCGGTGAGGTGAAGGGCCAGGAGGAGCGTGAGGGGGTTGATTGAGGGGGACGGGTGAGGTGGTAGGTGAGGAGAAGGATCAGGGGTGTCGGGGAGGGGGAGGGTGAGGGCAAGGTTGAAGAGGTCGGGTGAGGAGTGAGGGTGAGGGGGAGGCTGTGGGCCTCGGTGAGGTGGGAGGGTGAGGGTTTCGGTGAGGGAGAGGGTGAGAGGGAGAGTGAGAGGGAGGGTGAGGTTGCAGGGGCCGGGGTGAGGGGGTCAGTTGAGGGGGGTCAGTTAGGGGGGTCGGTGAGGGGTCAGTGAGGAGGAGGATGAGAAGGTGGGTGAGGGGGGGTGATGGTATCGTTGCTGGGGGAGGGTGAGTGGGGGGGGCGAGGGGGGGAGGGTGAGGGTGAGAGAGAGGGTGGAGGTGGTTACAGGGATAGGGAGGGTTGTAAGGGCTGGAGGAGGTTACCGAAATAGGGCGGGGATGTCGGGGGCCTGGAGAAGGTAACGGAGATAGGGAGGGGTGCAGGGGCTCGAGGAGGTTACAGAGATGGGGAGGGTTGTAGAGAGTGGAGCACGTTACGGAGATAAGGGGGTGTCGGGGCTGGAGGAGGTTACAGAGAGAGGGAGACGTGTAGGTGGCTGGAGGAGCTTAGAAGAGATAGGGACGGTTGTGGGGATGGAGGAGGTTTCAGAGATGGGGAGATTTGTAGGGGCTGGAGGAGATTACTGAGATAGGGAGGGATGAAGGGGCTGGAGGAGGTAACAGAGATAGAGAGGGGGTGAAGGGTCTGGAGGAGGTTACAAAGATCAGGAGGGTTGTATTTGGCTGGAGGAGATAACAGAGATAGGGAGCGGTGTAGGGGCTGGAGGTGGTTACATAGATAGGGAGGGATGTAGGACCTGGAGGAGGTTACAGAGATAGGGAGAGATGTAGGGGCTGGAGGTGGTTAAATAGAATAGGGTGTGCAGCTGCTGGAGGAGGTTACAGAGATAGAGAGGTATTTAGGGGCTGGAGGAGATTACGGAGTTGGAAGGGGTGTAGGTGCTGGAAGAGGTTACTGAGATAGTGTGGGGTCTAGGGTCTGGAGGAGGTAACTGAGATAGGGAGGGTTGTCGGGGCTGGAGAGGTTACCAGAGATAGGGAGGGTTGTAGTGAGTGGAGGAAGATACAGAGGGAATTGAGGAGTTTTCAGAGATAGGGCGGGTTGTAGTGAGTGGAGGATGTTACAGAGATGGGGGGGGTGTAGTTTTTGGGGAGGTTAGAGAGATAGGGAAGGGTGTAGGGATTGGAGGAGGTTAGAGAGATGGGGAGGTGTGTAGGGGCTAGAGGAGGTTAGAGAGTAGGGAAAGGTGTAGGGCCCTGCAGGAGGTTAGAGAGATAGGGAGGAGTGTAGGGCCTGGAGGAGGTTACAGAGATAAGGAGGGTTTTAGGGCCTGGAGGAGGTTACAGAGATAGCAAGGCGTGTAGGGGCTGGAGGAGATTACAGAGATAGGGAGGGGTGTATGGGCTGGAGAAGTTTACCAGAGATAGGGATGGGTATAAGGTGTGGAGGAGGTTACAGAGATAGAGATGGGTGTAAGGTCTGGAGGAGGTTACAGAGATGGGGAGGTTTCTGGGGGCTGGAGGAAGATACAGAGATTGGGATCATTGTAGGTGCGAGAGCAGGTTTCAGAGATAGGGAGGTTTTTTAGAGGCTGGAGGAGGTTATAGAGATAGGAAGGGGTTTAGGTGCTGGAGGATGTTATAGAGATAAGTAGGTTTGTAGGGGCTGGAGGAGATTACAGAGATAGGGAGGGGTGTATGGGCTGGAGGAGGTTACATAGATAGGGAGTTTTGTAGGGGCTGGAGGAGGTTACAGAGGTAGGGAGGGGTGTAGGCACTGGAGGAGATGACAGAGATAGGGAGGGTTGTAGTGAGTGGAGGAGGTTACAAAGATGGGGGGGTGTAGCATCTGGAGGAGGTTAGAGATATAGGGAGGTGTGTTGGGGCTGCAGGAGGTCACAGAGATAGGGAATGTTGTTGGACCTGGAGGAGGTTACAGAAATAGGGAGGGGTGCAGGTACTGGAGGAGGTTACAGAGATAGGGAGTGTTGTAGTGAGTGGAGGAGGTTACAGAGATAGGGAGTGTTGTAGGGAGTGGAGGAGGTTACAGAGATAGGGAGGGTTGTAGTGAGTGGAGGAGGTTTACAGATAGGGAGGTTGCAGGGAGTGGAGGAGTTTACAGAGATAGGAAGATTTGTAGGGGCTGGAGGAGGTTACAGAGATAGGGTTGGAGTGAGTGGAGGCGGTTACAGAGATTGGGAGGGGTGTAGGTGGCTGGAGATGGTTACAGAAAGAGGGAGGGGTGTAGGGCGTGGAGTTGGTTACTGAGATAGGGAGGTTTGTAGGGGCTGGAGGAGGTTATATAGATAGAGAGATTTGTAGGCGCTGGAGGAGATGACTGAGATAGGGAGGGTTGTAGTGAGTGGAGGAGGTTACAGAGATTGGGAGGGTTATAGTGAGTGGAGGATGTTACAAAGATGGGGGTGTGTAGCGTCTGGAGGAGGTTAGAGAGATAGGGAGGTGTGTAGGGGCTGCAGGAGGTCACAGAGATAGGGAGTGTTGTAGGACCTGGAGGAGGTTACAGAGATAGGGAGGGATTTAGGGGCTGGAGGAGGTTACAGAGATAGGTAGGGTTGTAGGGGATGGAGGAAGTTACAGAGAGAGCTAGGATTATAGTGAGTGGAGAAGGTTGCAGAGATAGGGAGGGGTGTAGAGGTTGGAGGAGGTTACCGATATAGGGAGTGTTGTAGGGAGTTGACGAGTTTTCAGAGATAGGGCTGGTTGTAGTGAGTGGAGGATGTTACAGAGATGGGGGTGTGTAGCGTCTGGAGGAGGTTAGAGAGATAGGGAGGGCTGTAGGGTCTGGAGGAGGATACAGAGATAGGGAGATTTGTAGTGGCTGGAGGAGGATACAGAGATAGGGAGGTTTGTAGTGGCTGGAGGAGGTTAGAGAGATGGGGAGGGTTGTAGGGGCTGGAGGAGGTTACAGAGATAAAGAGGGTTTTTGGGCCTGGAAGAGATTACAGAGATAGAGAGGTTTGTAGGGGCTGGAGGAGGTTACAGAGATAGGAAGGGTTGTAGGGAACGGAGGAAGTTACAGAGATAGGTTGGGTCGTAGTGAGTGTAGAATGTTACAGAGATAGGGAGGGGTGTAGAGGCTGCAGGAGGTTACAGAGATAGGTAGAGTTGTATTTGGCTGGAGAAGGTTACAGAGAAAGGGAGGGGTGTAGGGGCTGGAGTAGGTTTCCTAGATAGGGAGGGGTTCAGCTGCTGGAGGAGGTTACAGAGATAGGGAGGTTTGTAGTGGCTGGAGGAGGATACAGAGAAAGGGAGGGGTGTAGGTGCTGGAGGTGTTTGCAGAGATAGGGAGGGGTGTAGGGGCTGGAGGAGGTTACAGAGTTAGGGAGTTTTGCAGGCGCTAAGGAGGTTACTGAGATCGATAGGGTTGTAGGGGCTCATGGAGGTTAGAAAGATAAGGTGGGGTGTAGGGGCTGGAGGACGTAAAAGAGATGGGGAGGGTTGTCGGTGCTGGGAGAGGTTACAGCAATAGGGAGGTTTGTAGGGTTTTGAGGAGGTTACAGCAATAGGGAGAGTTGTAGTGAGTGGTGGAGGTTACAGAGATAGGCCGTGTTGTGGTGAGTGGAGGATGTTACAGAGATGCGGGTGTGTAGCGTCTGGAGGAGTTTAGAGAGATAGGGAGGGGTGTAGGAGCTGGAGGAGCTTACAGAGATAAGGAGGGTTTTAGGGCCTGGAGGAGGTGACAGAGATAGGGAGGGTTCTAGGGGCTGGAGGAGGTTACTGAGATTGGGAAGTTTGTAGTGAGTGGAGGATGTTACAGAGATGGGGGGCTATAGTGTCTGGAGGAGGTTACAGAGATAGGAAGGTTTGTAGTGGCTGGAGGAGGATACAGAGATAGGGAGCGTTGTAGGTGCTGGAGGAGGTTACAGAGATAGGGAGTGTTGCAGGGAGTTGAGTTTTCAGAGATAGGGCGGATTGAGGTGAGTGGAGGATGTTACAGAGATGGGGGTGTGTAGCATCTGGAGGAGGTTAGAGAGATAGGGAGCGGTGTAAGGAATGGAGGAGGTTAGAGAGATGGGGAGGGTTGTAGAGGCTGGAGGAGGTTACAGCGATAAGGAAGGTTTTAGGGCCTGGAGGGGGTTACAGAGATAGAGAGGTTTGTAGGGGCAGGAGGAGGTTACAGAGATAGGTTGGGTAGTAGTGAGTGGAGAAGGTTACAGAGATGGGGAGGGGTGTAGAGGCTGCATGAGGTTACAGAGATAAGGAGGCGTGTATTGGCTGACAAGCTTACAGAGATAGGTAGGGTTGTATTTGGCTGGAGAAGGTTACAGAGAAAGGGAGTGGTGTAGGGGCTGGAGTAGGTTACATAGATAGGGAGGGGTTCAGCTGCTGGAGGAGGTTACAGAGATAGGGAGGTTTGTAGTGGCTGGAGGAGGATAGAGAGATAGAGAGCATTGTAGGTGCTGGAGGAGTTTACAGAGATAGGAACGCGTGTAGGTGCTGGAAGATTTTATAGAGATAGGGAGGGGTGTAGGTGTTGGAGGAGTTTGCCGAGATAGGGAGGGGTGTAGGGGCTGGAGGAGTTTACTGAGATGGGGAGTTTTGCAGGCGCTGGAGGAGGTTACCGAGATCGATAGGGTTGTAGGGGCTTGTGGAGGTTACAAAGATAAGGTGGGGAGTAGGGGCTGGAGGAGGATACAGAGATAGGGAGTTTTGTAGGGGCTGGAGCTGGTTTCAGAGATAGGGAGTTTTGTAGGTGCTGGAGGAGGTTACAGAGATAGGAAGGGGTGTAGGTGCTGGAAGAGTTTGCAGAGATAGGGAGGGGTGTAGGTGCTGGAGGAGTTTACAGAGATAGGGAGAGATGTAGGTGCTGGAGGAGGTTACAGAGATAAGGATGGTTTTAGGACCTGGAGGAGGTTAAAGAGATAGGGAGGTTTCTAGGGGCTGGAGGAGATTACTGAGATTGGGAGGGTAGTAATGAGTGGAGGAGGTTACAGAGAGTGGGAGGGTTGTAGTGAGTGGAGGATGTTACAGAGATGGAGGGGTGTAGTGTCTGGAGGAGGTTAGAGAGATAGAGAGGGGTGTAGGGGTTGGAGGAGGTTACAGTGATAGGGAGGGTTGTAGGTCCTGGAGGAGGTTACAGAGATAGGGAGGTTTGTAGGGGCTGGAGGAGGTTACAGAGAGAGGGAGGGTTGTAGGGGCTGGAGGAGTTTGCAGAGATAGGGAGGCGTGGAGGGGCTGGCGGTGGTTACAGAGATAAGGAGGGGAGTATTGGCTGGAGGAGGTTACAGAGGGAGGTAGGGTTGTGTTTGGCAGGAGAAGGTTACAGAGAAAGGGAGGGGTGTAGGGGCTGGAGTAGGTTACATGCATAGGGAGGGGATCAGCTGCTGGAGGAGTTTGCAGAGATAGGGAAGGATGTAGGGTCTGGAGGAGGAAATAGAGATAGAGAGGTTTGTAGCGGCTGGAGGAGGATACAGAGATAGGGAGGTTTGTAGGTGCTGGAGGAGGTTACAGAGATAAGGATGGTTTTGGGAGAGGTTAAAGAGATAAGGAGGTTTCTAGGGGCTGGAGGAGATTACAGAGATAGGGAGGGGTGTAGGGGCTGGAGGAGTTTACAGAGATAGGGTGGGGTGTAGGTGCTGGAGGAGGTTACAGAGATAAGGATGGTTTTGGGAGAGGTTAAAGAGATAAGGAGGTTTCTAGGGGCTGGAGGAGATTACAGAGATAGGGAGGGGTGTAGGGGCTGGAGAAGTTTACAGAGATAGGGATGGGTATAAGGTGTGGAGGAGGTTAGAGAGATAGAGATGGGTGTAAGGTCTGGAGGAGGTTACAGAGATGGGGAGGTTTCTGGGGGCTGGAGGAAGATACAGAGATTGGGATCATTGTAGGTGCTAGAGCAGGTTTCAGAGATAGAGAGGTTTTTATAGGCTGGAGGAGGTTATAGAGATAGGAAGGGGTGTAGGTGCTCGAGGATGTTATAGAGATAAGTAGGTTTGTAGGGGCTGGAGGAGATTACAGAGATAGGGAAGGGTGTATGGGCTGGAGGAGGTTACATAGATAGGGAGGGGTGTAGGGGCTGGTGGAGGTTACAGAGATAGGGAGGTTTTTTGGGGCTGGAGAAGGTTACAGAGATGGGGGTGTGTAGCGTCTGGAGGAGGTTAGAGAGATAGGGAGATGTGTAGGGATTGGAGGAGGTTAGAGAGATGGGGAGGGTTGTAGGGGCTGGAGGACGTTACAGAGATAAAGAGGGTTTTTGGGCCTGGAGGAGGTTACAGAGATAGGGAGGTTTGTAGGGGCTGGAGGAGGATACAGAGATAGAGAGCGTTGTAGGTGCTGGAGGAGGTGTAGGTGCTGGAGGTGTTTGCAGAGATAAGGAGGGGTGTAGGGGCTGGAGGAGGTAACAGAGATAGGGAGTTTTGCAGGCGCTAAGGAGGTTACCGAGATTGATAGGGTTGTAGGGGCTCATGGAGGTTAGAAAGATAAGGTGGGGTGTAGGGGCTGGAGGACGTCAAAGAGATGGGGAGGGTTGTCAGTGCTGGGAGAGGTTACAGCAATAGGGAGGTTTGTAGGGTTTTGAGGAGGTTACAGCAATAGGGAGAGTTGTAGTGAGTGGAGGATGTTACAGAGATAGGGAGTGTTGTAGGGAGTTGAGGAGTTTTCAGAGATCGGCCGTGTTGTAGTGAGTGGAGGATGTTACAGAGTTTCGGGTGTGTAGCGTCTGGAGGGGTGTCGGGATTGGAGGAGGTTAGAGAGATGGGGAGGGGTGTAGGGGCTGGAGGAGCTTACAGAGATAAGGAGGGTTTTAGGGCCTGGAGGAGGTTACAGAGATAGGGAGGGTTCTAGGGGCTGGAGGAGGTTACTAAGATTGGGAGGTTTGTAGTGAGTGGAGGATGTTACAGAGATGGGGGGCTGTAGTGTCTGGAGGAGGTTACAGAGATAGGAAGGTTTGTAGTGGCTGGAGGAGGATACAGAGATAGGGAGCGTTGTAAGTGCTGGAGGAGGTTACAGAGATAGGGAGTGTTGTAGGGAGTTGAGTTTTCAGAGATAGGGCGGATTGAGGTGAGTGGAGGATGTTACAGAGATGGGGGTGTGTAGCATCTGGAGGAGGTTAGAGAGATAGGGAGGGGTGTAGAGACTGCATGAGGTTACAGAGATAAGGAGGCGTGTATTGGCTGACGAGGTTACAGAGATAGGTAGGGTTGTATTTGGCTGGAGAAGGTTACAGAGAAAGGGAGTGGTGTAGGGTCTGGAGTAGGTTACATAGATAGGGAGGGGTTCAGCTGCTGGAGGAGGTTACAGAGATAGGGAGGTTGCAGAGATAGGGAGGTTTGTAGTGGCTGGAGTAGGATACAGAGATAGAGAGCATTGTAGGTGCTGGAGGAATTTACAGAGATAGGAACGCATGTAGGTGCTGGAAGATTTTATAGAGATAGGGAGGGGTGTAGGTGCTGGAGGAGTTTGCCGAGATAGGGAGGGGTGTAGGGGCTGGAGGAGTTTACTGAGATAGGGAGTTTTGCAGGCGCTGGAGGAGGTTACCGAGATCGATAGTGTTGTAGGGGCTCGTGGAGGTTACAAAGATAAGGTGGGGAGTAGGGGCTGGAGGAGGATACAGAGATAGGGAGTTTTGTAGGGGCTGGAGCTGGTTTCAGAGATAGGGATGTTTTTGGGGGCTGGAGGAGGTTATAGAGATAATAAGGGGTATAGGTACTGGAAGAGGTTACAGAGATAAGGATGGTTTTAGGACCTGGAGGAGGTTAAAGAGATAGGGAGGGATCTAGGGGCTGGAGGAGGTTGCTGAGATAGGGTGTGTTGTATGTTTGGAGGAGGTGACAGAAATAGGAAGGGTTGTAGTGAGTGGAGGAGGTTACAGAGATTGGGAGGGTTGTAGTGAGTGGAGGATGTTACAGCGATGGAGGGGTGTAGTGTCTGGAGGAGGTTAGAGAGATAGAGAGGGGTGTAGGTGCTGGAAGAGTTTGCAGAGATAGGGAGGGGTGTAGGTGCTGGAGGAGGTTACAGAGATAAGGATGGTTTTAGGACCTGGAGGAGGTTAAAGAGATAGGGAGGTTTCTAGGGGCTGGAGGAGATTTTTGAGATTGGGAGGGTAGTAGTGAGTGGAGGAGTTTACAGAGATTGGGAGGGTTGTAGTGAGTGGAGGATGTTACAGAGATGGAGGGGTGTAGTGTCTGGAGGAGGTTAGAGAGATAGAGAGGGGTGTAGGGGTTGGAGGAGGTTACAGTGATAGGGAGAGTTGTAGGTCCTGGAGGAGGTGACAGAGAAAGGGAGGTTTGTAGGGGCTGGAGGAGGTTACAGAGAGAGGGAGGGTTGTAGGGGCTGAAGGAGTTTGCAGAGATAGGGAGGCGTGGAGGGGCTGGCAGCGGTTACAGAGATAAGGAGGGGAGTATTGGCTGGAGGAGGTTACAGAGGGAGGTAGGGTTGTGTTTGGCAGGAGAAGGTTACAGAGAAAGGGAGGGGTCTAGGGGCTGGAGTAGGTTACATGCATAGGGAGGGGTTCAGCTGCTGGAGGAGGTTACAGAGATAGGGAGGGATGTTGGGTCTGGAGGAGGTTACAGAGATAGGGAGGTTTGTAGTGTCTGGAGGAGGATACAGAGATAGGGAGCGTTGTAGGTGCTGGAGGAGGTTACAGAGATAGGAAGGGGTGTAGGTGCTGGAACAGTTTGCAGAGATAGGGAGGGGTGTAGATGCTGGAGGAGTTTACAGAGATAGAGAGTGGTGTAGGTGCTGGAGGAGGTTACAGAGATAAGTTTGGTTTTAGGACCTGGATGAGGTTAAAGAGATAGGGAGGTTTCTAGGGGCTGGAGGAGATTACTGAGATTGGGAGTGTTGTAGTGAGTGGAGGATGTTACAGAGATGGGGGGGGGGCGGTGTAGCTGGCTGGACATGGTTACAGAAATAGGGGGGTATGTAGGGGTTGGAGGAGGTTACTGAGATAGGGAGATTTGTAGGGCCTCGAGGACTAAACAGAGATAGGAAGGGTTGTAGTGAGTGGAGGAGGTTAGAGAGACTGAGAGGCATGTAGAGGCCAGAGGAGGTAACCGAGATAGGGAGGTGTGTAGGATCAGGAGTAGGTTACAAAGATCGGGATGGTTGTAGTGAGTGGAAGAGGTTACAGAGATTGGGAGGGTTGTAGTGAGTGGAGGATGTTACAGAGTTGGGGGAGTGTAGTGTCTGGAGGAGGTTAGAGTGATAGGGAGGTTTGTAGGGGCTGTAGGAGGATACAGAGATAGGGAGTATTGTACGGGCTGGAGCAGGTTTCAGATATAGGGATGTCTTTTGGGGCTGGAAGAGGTTACAGAGATAGGAAAGGGTGTAGGTACTGGAAGAGGTTACAGAGATAGGGAGAGGTGTAGGTGCTGGAGGAGCTTACCAAGATAAAGATGGTTTTAGGACCTGGAGCAGATTAAAGGGATAGGGAATGTTCTAGGGGCTGGAGGAGGTTACTGAGATAGGGAGTGCTGTATGTTTGGAGAAGCTGACAGAAATAGGGAGTGTTGTAGTGAGTGGAGGAGGTTACAGAGCTTGGAAGGTGTGTAGAGGTCGGAGGAGGTTACCGAGATAGGGAGGCATGTAGGGGCTAGAGGAGGTTACAAAGATCGGGAGGATTATAGAGTGGAAGAGGTTACCCAGATAGGGAGGGGTGTAGGTGGCTGGACATGGTTACAGAAATAGTGGGAGTTGTAGGGGCTGGAGGAGGTTACTGAGATAGGGAGGTTTGTAGGGGCTGGAAGAGGTTACAGAGATGGGGAGCGTTGTATGGGCTGGAGGTGATTGCAGGCGTGGAGGGACTAGAGGCGGTTACAGAGATAAGGAGGGGTGTATTGGCTGGAGGTGGTTACGGAGGTAGGTAGGGTTGTATTTGGCTGGAGAAGGTTACAGAGAAAGGGAGGGTTGTAGAGGCTGGAGTAGGTTACATGGATAGGGAGGGTTTCAGCTGCTGGAGGAGTTTACAGAGATAGGGAGGGATGTAGTGTCTCGAGGAGGTTACAGAGATAGGGAGGTTTGTAGTGGCTGGAGGAGGATACAGATATAGGGAGTGTTGTAGGTGCTGGAGTAGGTTACAGAGATAGGGAGTGTTGTAGGCAGTTAATGAGTTTTCAGAGATAGGGTGAATTGTAGTGAGTGGAGGATGTTACAGAGATGGGGGTGTGTATCGTCTGGAGGAGGTTAGAGAGATAAGGAGGGGTGTAGGAATTGGAGAAGGTTAGACAGATGTGGAGTCATGTAGGGGCTGGAGGAGGTTACAGAGATAAGGAGGGTTTTAGGGCCTGGAGGAGGTTACAAAGATAGGGAGGTTTGTAGGGGCTGGAGGAGGTTACAGAGAAACGGAGGGTTGTAGATGCTGGTGGAGTTTACAGAGATAGGGAGGCTTGTAGGGGCTGGAGGAGGTTACAGAGATAGGTAGGGTTGTATTTGGCTGGAGGAGGTTATAGAGATAGGGAGGGGTGTATGGGCTGGAGTAGGTTACATAGATAGGGAGGGCTGCAGCTTCTGGAGGAGGTTACAGAGATAGGGAGCAGTGTACGGGCTGGAGGAGGTTACAGAGATAGGGAGAGGTCTAGGGTCTGGAGGAGGTTACAGAGATAGGGATGTTTGTAGGGGCTGGAGGAGGATAAAGAGATAGGGAGTTTTGTAGGGGCTGGAGGTTTCAGAGATTGGGATGTTTTTTGGTGCTGGAGGAGTTTATAGAGATAGGACGAGGTGTAGGTACTGGAGGAGGTTACAGAGATTAGGATGGTTTTAGGACCTGGAGGAGGTTAAAGAGATAGGGAGTGTTCTGGGGGCTGGAGGAGCTTACTGAGATAGAGAGTGTTGTATGTTTGTAGGAGGTGACAGAAATAGGGAGGTTTGTAGTGAGTGGAGGAAGTTAAAGAGATTGGGAGGTGTGTAGGTGGCTGGACATGGTTACAGAAATAGGGTAGATGTAGTGGCTAGAGGAGGTTACTGAGATAGGGAGGCGTGTAGGGGCTAGAGGAGGTTACAAAGATCGGGAGGATTGTAGTGAGTGGAGGAGGTTACAGAGATAGCGAGGGGTGTAGGTGGCTGGATATGGTACAGAAATAGGGGGAGGAGGTTACTGAGGAGGTTACTGAGATAGGGAGTTTTGCAGTGGCTGGAGGAGGTTACAGAAATAGGGAGGTTTGTAGGGGCTGGAGGAGGTTACAGAGATAGGGATTGTTGTAGGGAGTTGAGTTTTCAGAGATAGGGCTGATTGAGGTGAGTGGAGGATGTTACAGAGATTGGGGTGTGTAGCATCTGGAGGAGGTTAGAGAGTTGGGAGGAGTGTAGGGTCTGGAGGAGGTTACAGAGATAAGGAGGTTTTTATGGCTGGAAGAGGTTACGAAGATAGGAATGAGTGTAGGTGCTGGAGGTTGTTACAGAGATGGGTGGTGTAGTGTCTGGAGGAGGTTAGAGAGATAGGGAGGGGTGTAGGGGCTGGAGGAGGTTACAGAGATGGGGAGGGATGTAGGGGCTGGAGGAGATTACAGAGATGGGGAGGGTTGTAGGGGCTGGAGGAGGTTATAGAGGTAGCGAGGGTTGTAGGGGCTGGAGGAGGTTACAGAGATAGGGAGGGTTGTAGGGGATGGAGGAGGTTACAGAGATAGGGAGGGGTGGAGAGGCTGGAGGAGGTTACAGAGATAGCGAGTGTTGTAGGGGATGGAGGAGGTTACAGAGATAGGTTGTTTTTTCGTGAGTCGAGAAGTTTACAGAGATAGGGAGGGGTGGAGAGGCTGGAGAAGGTTACAGAGATTGGGAGGGTTGTTGGGGCTGGAGGGGTTTGCTGAGATAGGGAGGGTTGTAGGGGCTGGAGGAGTTTGCCGAGACAGGGAGGGGTGTATTGGCTGGAGCAGGTTACGGTGGTAGGTAGGGTTGTATTTGGCTGGAAAAGGTTACAGAGAAAGGGTGGGCTTTAGGGGCTGGAGTACGTTACATGGATAGGGAGTGCTTCAGCTGCTGGAGGAGGTTACAGAGATAGGGAGGGATGTAGGGTCTGGAGGAGGCTACAGAGATAGGGAGGTTTGTAGTGGTTGGAGGAGGATACAGAGATAGGGAGCGTTGTAGGTGCTGGAGGATGTTACAGAGATAGGAAGGGGTGTAGGTGCTGGAACAGTTTGCAGAGATAGGGAGGGGTGTAGGTGCTGGAGGAGTTACAGAGATAGGGAGTGGTGTAGGTGCTGGAGGAGGTTACAGAGTGTTGTAGGGGATGGAGGAGATTATAGAGATAGGTAGTTTTGTAGTGAGTGGAGAAGGTTACAGAGATAGGGAGGGGTGTAGAGGCTGGAGGAGGTTACAGAGATAGGGGGCGTGTATGGGCTGGAGGAGGTTACAGAGATAGGGCGGATTGAGGTGAGTGGAGGATGTTACAGAGATGGGGGTGTGTAGCGTCTGGAGGAGGTTAGTGGAATAGGGAGGTGTGTAGGGATTCGAGGAGGTTACAGAGATAAGGAGGTTTTTATGGGCTAGAGGAGGTTACAGAGATAGGGAGGGTTGTAGGGGCTGCAGGAGGTTACAGATAAATGGAGGGTTGTACTCGCTGGTGGTGTTTACAGAGATAGGGAGGCGTGTAGGGGCTGGAGGAGGTTACAGAGATAGGAAGGGGTGTATGGGCTGGAGGAGGTTACAGAGATAGGGAAGGGTGTAGGGGCTGGAGGAGGTTACTGAGATAGGGAGGTTTGTAGGGGCTGTAGGAGGATACAGAGATAGGGAGTTTTGTACGGGCTGGAGCTTTTTTCAGATATAGGGATGTTTTTTGGGACTGGAGGAGCTTATAGAGATAGGAAGGGGTGTAAGTACTGGAAGAGGTTACAGAGATAGGGAGAGATGTAGGTGCTGGAGGAGGTTACAGAGATAAGGATGGTTTTAGGACCTGGAGCAGATTAAAGGGATAGGGAATGTTCTAGGGGCTGGAGGAGGTTACTGAGATGGGGAGTGTTGTATGTTTGGAGGAGCTGACAGAAATAGGGAGTGTTGTAGTGAGTGGAGGAGGTTACAGAGATTGGGATGTGGGTAGAGGCCGGCGAGGTTACCGAGATAGGGAGGCGTGTAGGGGCTAGAGGAGGTTACAAAGATCGGGAGGATTATAGTGAGTGGAGGAGGTTACAGAGATAGGGAGGGGTGTAGGTGGCTGGACATGATTACAGAAATAGTTGGGGATGTAGGGGCTGGAGGAGGTTACTGAGATAGGGAGGTTTGTAGGGGCTGGAGGAGGTTACAGAGATAGGGAGCGTTGTAGGGGCTGGAGGTGTTTGCAGGCGTGGAGGGGCAAGAGGTGGTTACAGAGATAAGGAGGGGTGTATTGGCTGGAGGTGGTTACAGAGTTAGGTAGGGTTTTATTTGGCTGGAGAAGGTTACAGAGAAAGGGAGGGTTGTAGGGGCTGGAGTAGGTTACATGGATAGGGAGGGTTTCAGCTGCTGGAGGAGTTTACAGAGATAGGGAGGGATGTAGTGTCTGGAGGAGGTTACAGAGATAGGGAGGTTTGTAGTGGCTGGAGGAGGATACAGAGATAGAGAGTTTGTAGGTCCTGGAGGAGGTTACAGAGATAGGGAGTGTTGTAGGCTTTTGATGAGTTTTCAGAGATAGGGCGAATTGTAGTGAGTGAAGGATGTTACAGAGATGGGGGTGTGTAGTGTCTGGAGGAGGTTAGAAAGATAGGGAGGGGGTGTAGGAATTGGAGAAGGTTAGACAGATGGGGAGAGGTGTAGAGGCTGGAGGAGGTTACAGAGATAGGGAGGTTTGTAGGGGCTGGAGGAGGTTACAGAGATAGGGAGGTTTGTAGACGCTGGTGGAGTTTACAGAGATAGGGAGGCGTGTACGGGCTGGAGGAGGTTATAGAGATAGGAAGGGGTGTATGGGCTGGAGGAGGTTACATAGATAAGGAGGGCTGCAGCTTCTGGAGGAGATTACAGAGATAGGGAGCAGTGTAGGGGCTGGAGGAGGTTACAGAGATAGTGAGAAGTCTAGGGTCTGGAGGAGGTTACGGAGATAGGGATGTTTGTAGGGACTGGAGGAGGATATGGAGATAGGGAGTTTTGTAGGGGCGGGAGCAGGTTTCAGAGATTGGGATGTTTTTTGGGGCTGGAGGAGGTTATAGAGATAGGAAGGGGTGTAGGTACTGGAGGAGGTTACAGAGATAAGGATGGTTTTAGGACCTGGAGGAGGTTAAAGAGATAGGGAGTGTTCTAGGGGCTGGAGGAGGTTACTGAGATAGGGAGTGTTGTATGTTTGTAGGAGGTGACAGAAATAGGGAGGTTTGTAGTGAGTCGAGGAGGTAACAGAGATTGGGAAGCGTGTAGGGGCTGGAGGAGGTTACAAAGATCTGGATGGTTGTTACAGGGATGGGGGGGTGTAGTGTCTGGAGGAGGTTAGATAGGGAGGGGTGTAGGGGCTTGAGGAGGTTACAGAGATAGGGAGGGTTGTAGGGGCTGGAGGAGGGTACAGAGATAAGGAGCGGTGTAGGGGCTAGAGGAGGTTACAAAGATCGGGAGGATTGTAGTGAGTGGAGGAGGTTACAGAGATAGCGAGGGGTGTAGGTGGCTGGGCATGGTACAGAAATAAGGGGGGATGTAGAGGATGGAGGAGGTTACAGAGATAGGGAAGGGTGTAGGGACTGGAGCAGGTTACAGAGTTAGGGTGGGTTGTAGGGGCTGGAGGAGGTTACAGAGTTAGGGAGGGGTGCGAGGCTGGAGCAGGTTACAGAGAGAGGGAGAGGTGTAGGTGCTGGAGGAGGTTACAGAGATAGGGAGGGGTGTAGGGACTGGAGCAGGTTACAGAGATAAGGAGGTGTGTATTGGCTGGAGGAGGTTACAGAGATAGGGAGGGGTGTAGGGGCTGGAGGAGGTTACAGAGCTAAGGAGGGTTGTAGGGGCTGGAGGAGGTTACAGAGAAAGGGAGGGGAGTAGGGGCTGGAGGAGGTTACAGAGAAAAGGAGGGTTGTAGGGGCTGGAGGAGGTTACAGAGAAAGGGAGGGGTGTAGGGGCTGGTGGAGGTTACAGAGATAAAGAGGTGTGTATTGGCTGGAGGAGGTTACAGAGATAGGTAGGGTTGTATTTGGCAGGAGAAGGTTACAGAGAAAGGGAGGGGTGTAGGGGCTGTAGTAGCTTATATGGATCGGGAGGGGTTCAGCTGCTGGAGGAGGTTACAGTGATAGGGAGGGATGTAGGGTCTGGAGGAGTTTACAGAGATAGGGAGGTTTTTAGTGGCTGGTGAAGGATACAGAGATAGGGTGTGTTGTAGGTGCTGGAGGAGGTTCCAGAGATAGGGACGTTTTTAGGGGTTGGAGGAGGTTACGGAGATAGGAAGGGGTGTAGATGCTGGAGGAGTTTACAGAGAGAGGGAGAGGTGTAGGTGCTGGAGGAGTTTACAGAGATAGGGAGGGGTGTAGGTGCTGGAGGAGGTTACTGAGATAGGGAGATTTTTAGGGGCTGGAGGAGGTTACAAAGATCTGGATGGTTGTTACAGGGATGGGGGGGTGTAGTGTCTGGAGGAGGTTAGAGAGATAGGGAGGGGTGTAGGGGCTTGAGGTGGTTACAGAGATATGGAGGTTTTTAGGGGCTGGAGGAGGGTACAGAGATAGGAAGTTTTGTAATGAGTGGAGAAGGTTACATAGATAGGGAGGTGTGTAGGTGGCTGGACAGGGTTACAGAAATAGCAGGGTATGTAGGGGCTGGAGGAGGTTACTGAGATAGGGAGATTTGTAGGCGCTGGAGGAGGTTACCGAGATCGATAGGATTGTAGGTGCTCATGGACGTTACAAAGATAAGTTGGGGTGTAGAGGGTGGAGGACGTAACAGAGATAGGGAGGGTTGTCAGTGCTGGGAGAGGTTACTGCAATTGGGAGGATTGCAGGGCCTGGAGAAGGTTACAGAGATAGATAGGGTTATAGAGGCTGGAGGAGGTAACAGAGATAGGGAGGGGTTTCGGGGCTGGGAGATGTTAGAGATAGGGAGGTTTGGAGGAGGTTTTAGAGATAGGGAGTGTTGTAGTGAGTGGAGGAGTTTACAGAGATAGGGAGTGTTGTAGGGATTTGAGGAGTTTTCAGAGATAGGGCAGGTTGTAGTGACTGGAGGATGTTACAGAGATGGGGGCGTGTAGCGTCTGGAGGAAGTTAGAGAGATGGGGAGGGGTGTAGGGATTGGAGGAGGTTAGACAGATGGGGAGGGGCGTAGGGGCTGGAGGAGGTTACAGAGATAAGGAGGTTTTTAGGGCCTGGAGGAGGTGACAGAGATAGGGAGGTTTGTAGGGGCTGGAGGAGGTTACTGAGAAACGGAGGGTTGTAGACGCTGGTGGTTTACAGAGATAGGGAGGCGTGTAGGGGCTGGAGGAGGTTATAGAAATAGGAAGGGGTGTATGGGCTGGCGGAGGTTACAGAGATAGTTAGGGTTGTATTTGGCTGGAGGAGGTTATAGAGATAGGGGGGGTTGTATGGGCTGGAGTAGGTTACATAGATAGGGAGGGCTGCAGCTTCTGGAGGAGGTTACAGAGATATGGAGCGGTGTAGGGGCTGGAGGAGGTTACAGAGATAGTGAGAAGTCCAGGGTCTGGAGGAGGTTACAGAGATAGGGAGTGTTCTAGGGGCTGGAGGAGGTTACTGAGATAGAGAGTGTTGTATGTTTGTAGGAGGTGACAAAAATAGGGAGGATTGTAGTGAGTAGAGGAGGTTACAGAGATTGGGAGGTGTGTAGGTGGTTGAATATGGTTACAGAAATAGGGGGGTATGTACGGGCTGGAGGAGGTTACTGAGATAGGGAGGCGTGTCGGGGCTAGAGGAGGTTACAAAGATCGGGAGGATTGTAGTGAGTGGAGGAGGTTACATAGATAGCAAGGGGTGTAGGTGGCTGGGCATGGTACAGAAATGGGGGGAATGTAGAGGCTGGAGGAGGTTACTGAGATAGGGAGGTTTTTAGGGGTTGGAGGAGGTTACTGAGATAGGGAGTTTTGTAGGGTTTGGAGGAGGTTACAAAGATCGGGAGGGTTGTAGTGATTGGAGGAGGTTACAGAGATAGCAAGGTGTGTAGGTGGCTGGAGATGTTTACTGTGGTAGGGAGGTTTGTAGGGGCTGGAGAAGGTTACAGAGTTAGGGAGATTTGTAGGCGTGGAGAGGTTACCGAGATCGATAGGGTTGTAGGGGCTCGTGGAGGTTACAAAGACAATGTGGGGTGTAGGGGCTGGAGGACGTAACAGAGCTAGGGAGGGTTGTCAGTTGTGGGGAGAGGTTACTGCGATTGGGAGGTTTGCAGGGCCTGGAGAAGGTTCCAGAGATAGATAGGGTTGTAGAGGCTGGAGGATATAACAGAGATAGGGAGGGTTTTCGGGGCTGGGAAATGTTAGAGATAGGGAGGTTTGTAGGGTTTGGAGGAGGTTTCAGAGATAGGAGGGCTTGTAGTGAGTTGAATTTTCAGAGATAGGGCAGGTTGTAGTGAGTGGAGGATGTTACAGAGATGGGGGTGTTTGGCGTCTGGAGGAGGTTAGAGAGATACGGAGGGATGTAGGGATTGGAGGAGGTTAGAGAGATGGGGAGGGGTTTAGGGGCTGGAGGAGGTTACAGAGATAAAGAGGGTTTTAGGGCCTGGAGGAGGTTACAGAGATAAGGAGGGTTGTAGGGGCTGGAGGAGGTTACAGAGATAGGGAGGGATGTAGGGGCTGGAGGAGGTTACAGAGATAGGTAGGGCTGTATTTGGCTGGAGGAGGTTACAGAGATAGGGAGGGGTGTATGGGCTGGAGAAGGTTACATACATAGGGAGGGTTGCAGCTGCTGGACGAGGTTACAGAGATAGGGAGGGGTGTAGGGGCTGGAGGAGGTTACAGAGATAGGGATGTTTATTGGTGCTGGAGGAGGTTATAGAGATAGGAAGGGGTGTAGGTTTGGTGGAGGTTACAGAGATAAGGATGGTTTTTGGACCTGGAGGAGGTTAAAGAGATAGGGAGTGTTCTAGGGGCTGGAGGAGGTTATTGAGATAGGGAGTGTTGTATGTTTGGAGGAGGTGACAAATAGGGAGGGTTGTAGTGAGTGGAGGAAGTAACAGAGATTGGGAAGCGTGTAGCGGCTGGAGGAGGTTACAAAGATCTGGATGGTTGTTACAGGGATGGGCGGGTGTAGTGTCTGGAGGAGGTTAGAGAAATAGGGAGGGGTGTAGGGGCTTGAGGAGGTTACAGAGATAGGGAGCGTTGTAGGGGCTGGAGGAGGGTACAGAGATAGGAAGTTTTGTAGTGAGTGGAGAAGGTTACATAGATAGGGAGGGGTGTAGGTGGCTGGACAGGGTTACAGAAATAGCAGGGTATGTAGGGGCTGGAGGAGGTTACTGAGATAGGGAGATTTGTAGGCGCTGGAGGAGGTTACCGAGATCGATAGGATTGTAGGTGCTCATGGACGTTACAAAGATAAGGTGAGGTGTAGGGGCTGGAGGACATAACAGAGATAGGGAGGGTTGTCAGTGCTGGGAGAGGTTACTGCGATTGGGAGGATTGCAGGGCCTGGAGAAGTTTACAGAGATAGATAGGGTTATAGAGGCTGGAGGAGGTAACAGAGATAGGGAGGGGTTTTGGGGCTGGGAGATGTTAGAGATAGGGAGGTTTGGAGGAGTTTTCAGAGATAGGGAGTGTTGTAGTGAGTGGAGGAGGTTACAGAGATGGGGGTGTGTAGCGTCTGGAGGAGGTTAGAGAGATAGGGAGGGGTGTAGGGATTGGAGGAGGTTAGACAGATGGGGAGGGGCGTAGGGGCTGGAGGAGGTTACAGAGATAAGGAGGGTTTTAGGGCCTGGAGGAGGTTACAGAGATAGGGCGGTTTGTAGGGACTGGAAGAGGTTACAGAGAAACGGAGGGTTGTAGACGCTGGTGGTTTACAGAGATAGGGAGGGGTGTAGGGCCTGGAGTAGGTTATAGAGATAGGAAGGGGTGTAGGGGCTGAAGGAGGTTACAGAGATAGGTAGGGTTGTATTTGGCTGGAGGAGGTTACAGAGATACGGAGGGGTGTATGGGCTGGATTAGGTTACATAGATAGGGAGGGCTGCAGCTTCTGGAGGAGGTTACAGAGATAGTGAGAAGTCTAGGGTCTGGAGGAGGTTACGGAGATAGGGATGTTTGTAGGGGCTGGAGGAGGATACGGAGATAGGGAGTTTTGTAGGGGCTGGAGCAGGTTTCAGAGATTGGGATGTTTTTTGGGGCTGGAGGAGGTTATAGAGATAGGAAGGGGTGTAGGTACTGGAGGAGGTTACAGAGACAAGGATGGTTTTAGGACCTGGAGTAGGTTAAAGAGATAGGGAGTGTTCTAGGGGCTGGAGGAGGTTACTGAGATAGGGAGTGTTGTATGTTTGTAGGAGGTGACAGAAATAGGGAGGGTTGTAGTGAGTGGAGGAGGTTACAGAGATTGGGAGGTGTGTAGGTGGTTGGATATGGTTACAGAAATAGGGGCGTATGTACGGGCTGGAGGAGGTTACAAAGATAGTAGGGTTGTAGGGGCTGGAGGAGGTTACAGAGATAGTAGGGTTGTAGTGGCTGGAGGAGGTTACAGAGGCAGGGAGTGTTTTAGGTTCTGGAGCATGTGAGAAATAGGGAGGCTTGTAGGGGCTGGAGGAGGTTACAGAGATAGGGAGGGTTGTAGGGGCTGGAGGAGGTTACAGACATAGGGAGGTTTGTAGGGGCTCGAGGTGGTTATAGAGATACGGAGGGTTGTAGTGAGTGGAGGAGGTTACAGAGATAGGGAATATTGTAGGGGCTGGAGTTGACTCCAGAGACAGGTAGGTGTGTAGGGGCCTGAGGTAGTTAAAGAGATAGGGAGGCGTGTAGGTGGCTGGAGTTATTTACAGAGAGATGGAGCGGTGTAAGGGCCGGAGGAGTTTACAGGGATAGGGTGCGGTGTAGGTGCTGGAGTATGTTACAGAGATAAGGAGGGGCGTAGGGGCTGGCGGAGGTTACAGAGATAGGGACGTTTTTTAGGGGCTGTGGGAAATTACAGAGATAGCGATGGTTGTAGGGGTTTGTTGAGGTTACAGATATAGGAGGGCTGTAGGGGCTGGAGGAGGTTACAGAGATAGGGAGGGCTGTAGGGGCTGGAGGAGGTTACAGAGATAGATAGGGTTATAGAGGCTGGAGGAGGTAACAGAGATAGGGAGGGGTTTCGGGGCTGGGAGATGTTAGAGATAGGGAGGTTTGGAGGAGGTTTTAGAGATAGGGAGTGTTGTAGTGAGTGGAGGAGTTTACAGAGATAGGGAGTGTTGTAGGGATTTGAGGAGTTTTCAGAGATAGGGCAGGTTGTAGTGACTGGAGGATGTTACAGAGATGGGGGCGTGTAGCGTCTGGAGGAAGTTAGAGAGATGGGGAGGGGTGTAGGGATTGGAGGAGGTTAGACAGATGGGGAGGGGCGTAGGGGCTGGAGGAGGTTACAGAGATAAGGAGGTTTTTAGGGCCTGGAGGAGGTGACAGAGATAGGGAGGTTTGTAGGGGCTGGAGGAGGTTACTGAGAAACGGAGGGTTGTAGACGCTGGTGGTTTACAGAGATAGGGAGGCGTGTAGGGGCTGGAGGAGGTTATAGAAATAGGAAGGGGTGTATGGGCTGGCGGAGGTTACAGAGATAGTTAGGGTTGTATTTGGCTGGAGGAGGTTATAGAGATAGGGGGGGTTGTATGGGCTGGAGTAGGTTACATAGATAGGGAGGGCTGCAGCTTCTGGAGGAGGTTACAGAGATATGGAGCGGTGTAGGGGCTGGAGGAGGTTACAGAGATAGTGAGAAGTCCAGGGTCTGGAGGAGGTTACAGAGATAGGGAGTGTTCTAGGGGCTGGAGGAGGTTACTGAGATAGAGAGTGTTGTATGTTTGTAGGAGGTGACAAAAATAGGGAGGATTGTAGTGAGTAGAGGAGGTTACAGAGATTGGGAGGTGTGTAGGTGGTTGAATATGGTTACAGAAATAGGGGGGTATGTACGGGCTGGAGGAGGTTACTGAGATAGGGAGGCGTGTCGGGGCTAGAGGAGGTTACAAAGATCGGGAGGATTGTAGTGAGTGGAGGAGGTTACATAGATAGCAAGGGGTGTAGGTGGCTGGGCATGGTACAGAAATGGGGGGAATGTAGAGGCTGGAGGAGGTTACTGAGATAGGGAGGTTTTTAGGGGTTGGAGGAGGTTACTGAGATAGGGAGTTTTGTAGGGTTTGGAGGAGGTTACAAAGATCGGGAGGGTTGTAGTGATTGGAGGAGGTTACAGAGATAGCAAGGTGTGTAGGTGGCTGGAGATGTTTACTGTGGTAGGGAGGTTTGTAGGGGCTGGAGAAGGTTACAGAGTTAGGGAGATTTGTAGGCGTGGAGAGGTTACCGAGATCGATAGGGTTGTAGGGGCTCGTGGAGGTTACAAAGACAATGTGGGGTGTAGGGGCTGGAGGACGTAACAGAGCTAGGGAGGGTTGTCAGTTGTGGGGAGAGGTTACTGCGATTGGGAGGTTTGCAGGGCCTGGAGAAGGTTCCAGAGATAGATAGGGTTGTAGAGGCTGGAGGATATAACAGAGATAGGGAGGGTTTTCGGGGCTGGGAAATGTTAGAGATAGGGAGGTTTGTAGGGTTTGGAGGAGGTTTCAGAGATAGGAGGGCTTGTAGTGAGTTGAATTTTCAGAGATAGGGCAGGTTGTAGTGAGTGGAGGATGTTACAGAGATGGGGGTGTTTGGCGTCTGGAGGAGGTTAGAGAGATACGGAGGGATGTAGGGATTGGAGGAGGTTAGAGAGATGGGGAGGGGTTTAGGGGCTGGAGGAGGTTACAGAGATAAAGAGGGTTTTAGGGCCTGGAGGAGGTTACAGAGATAAGGAGGGTTGTAGGGGCTGGAGGAGGTTACAGAGATAGGGAGGGATGTAGGGGCTGGAGGAGGTTACAGAGATAGGTAGGGCTGTATTTGGCTGGAGGAGGTTACAGAGATAGGGAGGGGTGTATGGGCTGGAGAAGGTTACATACATAGGGAGGGTTGCAGCTGCTGGACGAGGTTACAGAGATAGGGAGGGGTGTAGGGGCTGGAGGAGGTTACAGAGATAGGGATGTTTATTGGTGCTGGAGGAGGTTATAGAGATAGGAAGGGGTGTAGGTTTGGTGGAGGTTACAGAGATAAGGATGGTTTTTGGACCTGGAGGAGGTTAAAGAGATAGGGAGTGTTCTAGGGGCTGGAGGAGGTTATTGAGATAGGGAGTGTTGTATGTTTGGAGGAGGTGACAAATAGGGAGGGTTGTAGTGAGTGGAGGAAGTAACAGAGATTGGGAAGCGTGTAGCGGCTGGAGGAGGTTACAAAGATCTGGATGGTTGTTACAGGGATGGGCGGGTGTAGTGTCTGGAGGAGGTTAGAGAAATAGGGAGGGGTGTAGGGGCTTGAGGAGGTTACAGAGATAGGGAGCGTTGTAGGGGCTGGAGGAGGGTACAGAGATAGGAAGTTTTGTAGTGAGTGGAGAAGGTTACATAGATAGGGAGGGGTGTAGGTGGCTGGACAGGGTTACAGAAATAGCAGGGTATGTAGGGGCTGGAGGAGGTTACTGAGATAGGGAGATTTGTAGGCGCTGGAGGAGGTTACCGAGATCGATAGGATTGTAGGTGCTCATGGACGTTACAAAGATAAGGTGAGGTGTAGGGGCTGGAGGACATAACAGAGATAGGGAGGGTTGTCAGTGCTGGGAGAGGTTACTGCGATTGGGAGGATTGCAGGGCCTGGAGAAGTTTACAGAGATAGATAGGGTTATAGAGGCTGGAGGAGGTAACAGAGATAGGGAGGGGTTTTGGGGCTGGGAGATGTTAGAGATAGGGAGGTTTGGAGGAGTTTTCAGAGATAGGGAGTGTTGTAGTGAGTGGAGGAGGTTACAGAGATGGGGGTGTGTAGCGTCTGGAGGAGGTTAGAGAGATAGGGAGGGGTGTAGGGATTGGAGGAGGTTAGACAGATGGGGAGGGGCGTAGGGGCTGGAGGAGGTTACAGAGATAAGGAGGGTTTTAGGGCCTGGAGGAGGTTACAGAGATAGGGCGGTTTGTAGGGACTGGAAGAGGTTACAGAGAAACGGAGGGTTGTAGACGCTGGTGGTTTACAGAGATAGGGAGGGGTGTAGGGCCTGGAGTAGGTTATAGAGATAGGAAGGGGTGTAGGGGCTGAAGGAGGTTACAGAGATAGGTAGGGTTGTATTTGGCTGGAGGAGGTTACAGAGATACGGAGGGGTGTATGGGCTGGATTAGGTTACATAGATAGGGAGGGCTGCAGCTTCTGGAGGAGGTTACAGAGATAGTGAGAAGTCTAGGGTCTGGAGGAGGTTACGGAGATAGGGATGTTTGTAGGGGCTGGAGGAGGATACGGAGATAGGGAGTTTTGTAGGGGCTGGAGCAGGTTTCAGAGATTGGGATGTTTTTTGGGGCTGGAGGAGGTTATAGAGATAGGAAGGGGTGTAGGTACTGGAGGAGGTTACAGAGACAAGGATGGTTTTAGGACCTGGAGTAGGTTAAAGAGATAGGGAGTGTTCTAGGGGCTGGAGGAGGTTACTGAGATAGGGAGTGTTGTATGTTTGTAGGAGGTGACAGAAATAGGGAGGGTTGTAGTGAGTGGAGGAGGTTACAGAGATTGGGAGGTGTGTAGGTGGTTGGATATGGTTACAGAAATAGGGGGTATGTACGGGCTGGAGGAGGTTACAAAGATAGTAGGGTTGTAGGGGCTGGAGGAGGTTACAGAGATAGTAGGGTTGTAGTGGCTGGAGGAGGTTACAGAGGCAGGGAGTGTTTTAGGTTCTGGAGCATGTGAGAAATAGGGAGGCTTGTAGGGGCTGGAGGAGGTTACAGAGATAGGGAGGGTTGTAGGGGCTGGAGGAGGTTACAGACATAGGGAGGTTTGTAGGGGCTCGAGGTGGTTATAGAGATACGGAGGGTTGTAGTGAGTGGAGGAGGTTACAGAGATAGGGAATATTGTAGGGGCTGGAGTTGACTCCAGAGACAGGTAGGTGTGTAGGGGCCTGAGGTAGTTAAAGAGATAGGGAGGCGTGTAGGTGGCTGGAGTTATTTACAGAGAGATGGAGCGGTGTAAGGGCCGGAGGAGTTTACAGGGATAGGGTGCGGTGTAGGTGCTGGAGTATGTTACAGAGATAAGGAGGGGCGTAGGGGCTGGCGGAGGTTACAGAGATAGGGACGTTTTTTAGGGGCTGTGGGAAATTACAGAGATAGCGATGGTTGTAGGGGTTTGTTGAGGTTACAGATATAGGAGGGCTGTAGGGGCTGGAGGAGGTTACAGAGATAGGGAGGGCTGTAGGGGCTGGAGGAGGTTACAGAGGTAGGGAGGGATGTAGGGGCTGAAATAGTTTACAGAGATAGGGAGGGCTGAAGATGCTGGAGGAGGTTAGACAGATAGGGAGGGTTGTAGTGAGTGGAGAAGTTTAGAGAGATAGGGAGGGTTGTATGGGCTGGAGGAGGTTACAGAGATAGGGAGAGGGGTAGGGTGCTGGAGGAGGTAACAATATAGGAAAGGTTGTAGGGGCTGGAGAAGGTTACAGGGATAGGGAGGGTTGTAGGGGCTGGAGGAGGTTACAGAGTAGGGAGGGTTGTATGGGCCAGAGGCGTTTACAGAGATAGGGAGTGGTGTTGGCGTTGGAGGTGGTTACAGAGATTGGGAGGTTTGTAGTTGTTTGGAGTTGGTTACAGAGGTGGGGAGGAATGTAGGGACTGGAGGAGGTTATAGAAATTGGGAGGGGTTTAGGGGGCTGGAGGATGTTACAGAGATAAGGGAGGGTTGCAAGGGCTGGAGGGGGTTACAGAGTTAGGGAGGGTTGTAGGGTTTGGGGGAGGTTACAGAGATGGGGATTGTTGTTGGTGCTGGAGGAGTTTACAGAGATAGGGAGGGGTGTAGGTGCTGGAGGAGGCTACAGAGTTAAGGAGGGGTGTAGGGGCTGGAGGAATTTACAGAGATAGGGAGGATTGTAGCGGCTGTAGGAGATTACAGAGATAGGGAGGGGTGTAGTGATTGGAGCAGGTTCCAGATTTAGGGAGGGGTGTAGGGGATGGATGAGTTTACTGAGATAGGGAGGGTTGTAGGTTCTGGAGGAATTTACAGAGCTAGGTAGGCGTGTAGGGGCTTTAGGAGCTTACAGAGATTGGGAGGGGTGTAGTGGCTGGAGAAGGTTACAATGATAGGGGGGTGTAGGGGGCTGGAGGAGGTAACAGAGATAGGTAGAGGTGAAGAGGCTGGAGAAGGTTACAGAGATAGGGAGGGTTTTAGGGGCTGGAGGAGTTGACCGAGATAGGGAGGGTTTTGTAGATGCCGGAGGAGGTAACAGAGATAGGGATGGGTGTAGGGGCTGGAGAAGATTACAGAGATAGGGAGGGGTGTAGGGTCTGGAGGAGGTTACAGAAAGAGGGAGGTTTGTAGGGGCTGGAGGAGGTTACAGAGATAGGGAGGTTTGTAAGGAGTGGAGGAGGTTACATAGATGGTGAGGGGTATAGGGGCTGAAGGAGGTTACAGAGATAGTAGGGTTGTAGGGGCTGGAGGAGGTTACAGAGGCAGGGAGTGTTTTAGGTTCTGGAGGATGTGACAGAGATAGGGAGGCTTGCAGGGGCTGGAAGAGGTTACAGAGGCAGGGAGTGTTTTAGGTTCTGGAGGATGTGACAGAGATAGGGAGGCTTGTAGGGTCTGGACGAGGTTACAGAGATAGGGAGGGTTGTAGGTGCTGGAGAAGGTTACAGACATAGGGAGATTTGTAGGGGCTCGAGGTGATTACAGAGATCCGGAGGGTTGTAGTGAGTGGAGGAGGTTGCAGAGATAGGGAGCGTTGAAGGGAATGGAGGAGGTTACAGAGAGAGGGAGGGGTGCATGTTCTGGGGGATGTTACAGAGATAGGGTGGATTGTAGGGGCTGGAGTTGACTCCAAAGACAGGTAGGTGTGTAGGGGCTTGAGGTAGTTAAAGAGATAGGGAGGCGTGTAGGTGGCTGGAGTTATTTACAGAGAGACGGAGGGGTGTAAGGGCCGGAGGAGTTTACAGGGATAGGGTGCTGTGTAGGTGCTGGAGTATTTTACAGATATAAGGAGGGGTGTAGGGGCTGGCGGAGGTTACAGAGATAGCGATGGTTGTAGGGGCTTGTTGAGGTTGTAGGGACTGGAGGGGGAAACAGATTTAGGGAGGGCTGTAGGGGCTGGAGGAGGTTACAGAGATAGGGAGGGTTGTAGAGTTTGGAGGAGGGTACAGAGATAGGAAGTTTTGTAGTGAGTGGAGAAGGTTACATAGATAGGGAGGGGTGTAGGTGGCTGGACATGGTTACAGAAATAGCCGGGTATGTAGGGGCTGGAGGAGGTTACTGAGATAGGGAGATTTGTAGGCGCTGGAGGAGGTTACCGAGTTCGATAGGGTTGTAGGAGCTCGTGGACGTTACAAAGATAAGGTGGGTTGTAGGGGCTGGAGGACGTAACAGAGATAGGGAGGGTTGTCATTGCTGGGAGAGGTTACTGCGATTGGGAGGATTGCAGGGCCTGGAGAAGGTTACAGAGATAGATAGGGTTATAGATGGGGTGTAGTGTCTGGAGGAGGTTAGAGAGATAGGGAGTGGTGTAGGGGCTTGAGGAGGTTACAGAGATAGTGAGGCTTGTAGGGGCTGGAGGAGGGTACAATGTTAGGAAGTTTTGTAGTGAGTGGAGAAGGTTACATAGATAGGGAGAGGTGTAGAGGCTGGCGGAGGTTACTGAGATTGGGAAGCGTGTAGGGGCTGCAGGAGTTTACAGAGATAGGGAGGGGTGTAGAGCCTGGAGGAGGTTACAGAGATAAGGAAGTGTGTAGGGGCTGGAGGAGTTTGCAGAGATTGGGCGGCGTGAAGGGGCTGGAGGAGGTTACAGAGATAGGGAGGGGTGTTGAGGCTGGAGGTAGTTACAGAGATAAGGAGGTGTGTAGGGGTTGGAGGAATTTGCAGAGATTGGGAGGCGTGGAGGAGTGGCTGGAGGAGGATACAGAGATAGGGAGCGTTGTAGGTGCTGGAGGAGGTTACAACTATATTGAATATTGTAGGGAGTTGAGGAGTTTTCAGAGATAGGGCAGGTTGTAGTGACTGGAGGATGTTACAGAGATGGGGGTGTGTAGCGTCTGGAGGAGGTTAGAGAGATAAGGAGTGGTGTAGGGATTGGAGGTGGTTAGACATGGGGAGGGGTTTAAGGGCTGGAGGAGGTTACAGAGATACGTAGGGTTGTATTTGGCTGGAGGAGGTTACAGAATTAGGGAGGGGTGTAGGGGCTGAAGGAGGTTACAGAGATAGGGAGGGGCGTAGGGGCTGGAGGAGGTTACAGAGATAGGGAGGGGTGTAGGGGCTGGAGGAGGTTACAGATATAATGAGGGCTTTAGGGCCTGGAGGAGCTTACAGAGATAGGGATGCGTGTAGGGGCTGGAGGAGTTTACAGAGGTAGGGAGGGGTGTAGGGACTGGAGGAGGTTACAGAGATAGGTAGGGTTGTATTTGGCTGGAGAAGGTTACAGAGAAAGGGAGGGGTGTAGAGGCTGGAGGAGGTTACAGAGATAGGGAGGGGTGTTGAGGCTGGAGGTAGTTACAGAGATAAGGAGGTGTGTAGGGGCTGGAGGAATTTGCAGAGATTGGGAGGCGTGGAGGAGTGGCTGGAGGAGGATACAGAGATAGGGAGCGTTGTAGGTGCTGGAGGAGGTTACAACTATATTGAATATTGTAGGGAGTTGAGGAGTTTTCAGAGATAGGGCAGGTTGTTGTGACTGGAGGATGTTACAGAGATGGGGGTGTGTAGCGTCTGGAGGAGGTTAGAGAGTTAAGGACTGGTGTAGGGATTGGAGGTGGTTAGACATGGGGAGGGGTTTAGGGGCTGAAGGAGGTTACAGAGATAGGGAGGGGTGTAGGGACTGGAGGAGGTTATAGAGATAGGTAGGGTTGTATTTGGCTGGAGGAGGTTACAGAATTAGGGAGGGGTGTAGGGGCTGAAGGAGGTTACAGAGATAGGGAGGGGCGTAGGGGCTGGAGGAGGTTACAGAGATAGGGAGGGGTGTAGGGGCTGGAGGAGGTTACAGAATTAGGGAGGGGTGTATGGGCTGGAGGAGGTTACATAGATAGCGAGGGCTGCAGCTGCTGGAGGATGTTACAGAGATAGGGAAGGGTGTAGGGGCTGGAGGAGGTTACAGAGATAGGGAGTTTTGTAGGGGCTGGAGGAGGTTACAGAGATAGGGAGTTTTGTAGGGGCTGGAGCTGGTTTCACGGATAGGGAGGTTTTTTGACGTTGGAGGAGGTTATAGAGATAGGAAAGGGTGTCGGTACTGGAAGATGTTACAGAGATAGGGAAGGGTGTAGGTGCTGGAGGAGGTTACAGAGATAGGGACGGTTCTAGGTGCTGGAGGAGGTTACTGAGATAGGGAGTGTTTTAGTGAGTAGAGGAGGTTACAGAGATTGGGAGCTGTGTAGAGGCCGGTGGAGGTTCCAGAGATAGCGATGGCTGTAGGGGCTGGATGAGGTTACAGAGTTAGGGAGGTGTGTAGGGGCTGGAGGAGGTTGCAGAGTTAGGGAGGGTTGTAGGGGCTGGAGGAGGTTACAGAGATAGGGAGGAGTGTAGAGGCTGGACGTGGTTACAAAGATAGGGAGGGTTGTAGGGGCTGGAGGAGGTTGCAGAGATAGGGAGGAGTGTAGAGGCTGGACGTGGTTACAAAGATAGGGAGGGTTGTAGGGGCTAGAGATGCTTACAGAGATAGGTAGGTTTGTAGGGGCTGGAGGAGGTTGCAGAGATAGGGAGGGGTGTAGGGGCTGGAGGAGGTTGCAGAGATAGGGAGGGGTGTAGGGGCTGGAGGAGGTTGCAGAGATAGGGAGGGGTGTAGGGGCTGGAGGAGGTTGCAGAGATAGGGAGGGGTGTAGGGGCTGGAGGAGGTTGCAGAGATAGGGAGGGATGTAGTGGCTGGAGCAGGTTACAGAGATAGGGAACGTTGTAGATGGTTGCAGGTGGTTACAGAAATAGGGAGGGATGTATTTGCTGGAGGAGGTTGCAGAGATCGGGAGGGGTGTAGGGGCTTGAGTAGATTAAAGAGATTGGGAGGGGTGGAGGGGCTGGATGAGTTTGCAGAGCTAGGGAGGGGTGTAGGGTCTGGAGGAATTTACAGAGATAGGTAGGCGTGTAGGGGCTGTAGGAGCTTACAGTGATTGGGAGGGGTGTAGGGCTGGAGGAGGTTACAGAGATAGGGAGGGGTGTAAGTGTAGGAGGCGGTTATAGAGATAGTGAGGTGTGTAGGTGCTGGAGGAGGTTACAGAGATATCGGAGGGTTATAGGGGCTGGGAGGTTAGAGGATTAGGGAGGGTTGCAGGTGCTGGAGGATGTGACAGAGATGGGGAGTGTTATAGAGGCTTGAGGAGGTTACAGAGATAGGGACGGATATTGTGACTGGAGGAGTTTACAATGATAGGGGGGTGTAGGGGGCTGGAGGAGGTAACAGAGATAGGTAGAGGTGAAGAGGCTGGAGTAGGTTACAGAGATAGGGAGGGTTTTAGGGGCTGGAGGAGTTGACCGAGATAGGGAGGGTTTTGTAAGGAGTGCAGGAGGTTAGATGGTGAGGGGTATAGGGGCTGGAGGAGGTTACAGAGATAGTAGGGTTGTAGGGGCTGGAGGAGGTTACAGAGGCAGGGAGTGTTTTAGGTTCTGGAGGATGTGACAGAGATAGGGAGGCTTGTAGGAGCTGGAGGAGGTTACAGAGATAGTAGGGTTGTAGGGGCTGGAGGAGGTTCCAGAGGCAGGGAGTATTTTAGGTTCTGGAGGATGTGAGAGATAGGGAGGCTTGTAGGGGCTGGAGGAGGTTACAGAGATAGGGAGGGTTGTAGGGCTGGAGGAGGTTACAGAGATAGTAGGGTTGTAGGGGCTGGAGGAGGTTACAGAGGCAGGGAGTGTTTTAGGTTCTGGAGGATGTGAGAGATAGGGAGGGTTGTAGGTGCTGGAGGAGGTTACAGACATAGGGAAGTTTGTAGGGGCTCGAGGTGATTATAAAGATACGGAGGGTTGTAGTGAGTGGAGGAGGTTGCAGAGATAGGGAGCGTTGAACGGAGTGGAGGAGGTTACAGAGATAGGGAGGGGTGCATGTTCTGGGGGACGTTACAGAGATAGGGTGGATTGTAGGGGCTGGAGTTGACTCCAGAGACAGGTAGGTGTGTAGGGGCCTGAGGTAGTTAAAGAGATAGGGAGGAGTGTAGGTGGCTGGAGTTATTTACAGAGAGACGGAGCAGTGTAAGGGTCGGAGGAGTTTACAGGGATAGAGTGCGGTGTAGGTGCTGGAGTATGTTACACAGATACGGAGGGGCGTAGGGGCTGGCGGAGGTTACAGATATAGGGACGTTTTTTAGGGGCTGTGGGAAATTACAGAGATAGCGATGGTTGTAGGGGCTTGTTGAGGTTACAGATATAGGAGAGATGTAGGGACTGGAGGGGGAAACAGTTTTAGGGAGGGCTGGAGGGGCTGGAGGAGGTTACAGAGATAGGGAGGGATGTAGGGGCTGAAGGAGGTTACAGAGATAGGGAGGGATGTAGGGGCTGGAGGAGGTTACAGAGATAGGGAGGGATGTAGGGGCAGGAGGAGGTTACAGATAGGGAGGGATGTAGGGGTTGGAGGAGGTTACAGAGATAGGGAGGGTTGTAGGAGCTGGAGGAGGTTACAGAGATAGGGATGGGTGTAGGGGCTGGAGGAGGTTACAGAGATAGGGAGGGTTGTATTGGCTGGTGGAGGTTACAGAGATAGGGAGGGGTTTAGGGGCTGCAGGATTTTACAGAGATAGGGAGGGGTGTAGGGGCTGGAGGAGGTTACAGAGATAGGGAGGGTTGTAGGGGTTGGAGCAGGTTACAGAGTTAGGGAAGTGTGTAGGGGCTGAAGAAGGTTACAGAGATAGGGAGCGCTGTAGGGGCTGGAGGAGGTTACAAAGATAGGGGTGGGCGGAGGGGCTGGTGGATGTTACAGAGATAGGGAGGAATGAGAGGCTGGAGGGTGTTACAGAGATAGTGAGGGAGTTATAGTGATAATTAGCGGTGTTGGTCTGGAGGATGTTACAGATAGTGAGGGGTGTACGGGCATGAGGAGTTAAAAAGAGTTACGGAAGGGTGTAGGGGCTGGAGGAATTTACAGAGATAGGGAGGATTGTAGAGGCTGGAGGAGGTTACAGAGATAGGGTGGGGTGTAGTGATTGGAGGAGGTTACAGATTTAGGGAGGGGTGTAGGGGCTGGAGGAGTTGACAATGATAGGGAGGGGTTTAGGGGGCTGGAGGATGTAACAGAGATAGGGAGGATTTTATGGACTGGAGGAGTTGACAGAGATAGGTAGGGGTGCAGGTGCCGGAGGAGGTTACAGAGATATGGATCGGTTTAAGGGCTGGAGTTGGTAACGGAAATAGGGATGGGTTTAGAGGGCTGGAGGAGGCGACAGATATCGGAAGGTTTGTAGGGGCTGGAGGAGGTTACAGACATAGAGAGGTTTTTAATGAGTGGAACAGTTTACATTGATGGGGAGTGGTATAGTGGCTGGAGTTTACAGAGACTGGGAGGGGTGTAATGAGTGGAGCTGTTTACAGAGATTGGGAGGGTTGAAATGAGTGGAGGAGGATACAGAGATAGTGAGGGATTTAAGGGCTGGAGGAGGTTACAGAGATAGGGAGGTTTGTAGGGGCTGGAGGGTTTACAGTTATAGGGAGGTGTGTAGGGGCTGGAGGAGGTTACAGAGATAGGGAGGGGTGTAGCGGCCGGAGGAGTTTACAGACAAGGGGAGGTTTGTAGGGGCTCGAGGTGATTAGAGATACGGAGGGTTGTAGTGAGTGGAGGAGGTTACAGAGATATGGAGCGTTGAAGGGAGTGAAGGAGGTTACAGAGATAGGGAGGGGTGCATGGTCTGGAGGTGGCTCCAGAGATAGGGAGGGGTGTAGTTGCTTAAGGTCATTAAAGAGATAGGGAGGGGTGTAGGTTGCTGGTTATTTACAGAGAGACGGAGGGTTGTAAGGTCTGGAGGAGGTTACAGAGATAGGGAGATCTGTAGATGGATGGAGATGGTTTCAGAGATAGGGAGGTATGTAGGGGCTGGAAGAGTTTAGAGGGATAGAGAGGGGTTTGGGGGCTGAAGGCGGTTACAGAGATAGGGAAGGTTGTCGGTGCTGGAGGAGTTTACAGAGATAGGGAGGGGTGTAAGAGCCGGAGGAGTTTACAGGGATGGGGAGCGGTGTAGGTGCTGGAGAAGGTTACCGAGATAGGGAGGGGCGTAGGGGCTGGTGGAGTTTACAGAGATAGGGACGTTTTCTAGGGGCTGTGGGAGATTACAGAGATAGCAATGGCTATAGGGGCTGGATGAGGATACAGAGATAGGGAGGTGTGTAGGGACTGGGGGAGGTTACAGAGATAGGGAGGTGTGTAGAGGCTTGAGGAGGTTACAGAGATAGGGACGGATATAGTGACTGGAGGAGTTTACAGTGATGGGGGGGGTGTAGGGGGCTGGAGGAGGTAACAGAGATAGGTAGTGGTGATGAGGCTGGAGAAGGTTACAGAGATAGGGAGGGTTTTAGGGGCTGGAGGAGTTGACCGAGATAGGGAGGGTTGTAGATGCCGGAGGAGGTAACAGAGATAGGGATGGGTGTAGGGGCTGGAGGAGGTTACAGAGATAGGGAGGGGTGTAGGATCTGGACGAGGTTACAGAGAGAGGGAGGTTTGTAGGGGCTGGACGGGCTTACAGAGATAGGGAGGTTTGTAAGGAGTGGAGGAGGTTACATAGATGGTGAGGGGTATAGGGGCTGGAGGAGGTTACAGAGATAGTAGGGTTGTAGGGGCTGGAGGAGGTTACAGAGATAGGGAGGCTTGTAGGGGCTGGAGGAGGTTACAGAGATAGGGAGGCTTGTAGGGGCTGGAGGAGGTTACAGAGATAGGGAGGGTTGTAGGTGCTGGAGGACATTACAGACATAGGGAAGTTTGTAGGGGCTCGAGGTGATTATAGAGATACGGAGGGTTGTAGTGAGTGGAGGAGGTTGCAGAGATAGGGAGCATCGAAGGGAGTGGAGGAGGTTACAGAGATAGGGAGGGGTGCATGTTCTGGAGGAGGTTACAGAGATAGGGAGGGATGTAGGGGCTGAAGTAGTTTACAGAGATAGGGAGGGCTGAAGGTGCTGGAGGCGGTTAGAGAGATAGGGAGGTTTGTAGTGAGTGGAGGAGTTTACAATGATGGGGGGGTGTAGGGGGCTGGAGGAGGTAACAGAGATAGGTAGAGGTGAAGAGGCTGGAGAAGGTTACAGAGATAGGGAGGGTTTTAGGGGCTGGAGGACTTGACCGAGATAGGGAGGGTTGTAGATGCCGGAGGAGGTAACAGAGATAGGGATGGGTGTAGGGGCTGGAGGAAGTTACAGAGATAGGGAGGGGTGTAGGGTCGGGAAGAAGTTACAGAAAGAAGGAGGTTTGTAGTGGCTGGAGGGGCTTACAGAGATAGGGAGGTTTGTAAGGAGTGGAGGAGGTTACATAGATGGTGAGGGGTATAGGGGCTGGAGGAGGTTACAGAGATAGTAGGGTTATAGGGGCTGGAGGAGGTTACAGAGGCAGGGAGTAGTGTTGGGGTTGGAGGCGGATACAGAGATTGGGAGGTTCGTAGTTGTCTGGAGGTGGTTACAGAGATAGGGAGGAATGTAGGGGCTGGAGGCGGTTATAGAGATTGGGAGAGGAGTAGGCGGCTGGAGGATGCTAGAGGGGGTTACAGAGATCGGGAGGGTTCTAGGGGCTGGAGGGGTTTACAGAGATAGGAATTGTTGTAGGGGCTGGAGGAGGTTACAGAGATAGGGCGGGTTGTAGGGTTTGGGGGATGCAACAGAGATTGGAATGATTGTCGGTGCTGTCGTACATTACAGAGATAGGGAGGCTTGTAGGGGCTGGTGGAGGTTACAGACATAGGGAAGTTTGTAGGGGCTCGAGGTGATTATAGAAATACGGAGGGTTGTAGTGAGTGGAGGAGGTTGCAGAGATAGGGAGCATCGAAGGGAGTGGAGGAGGTTACAGAGATAGGGAGGGATGCATGTTCTGGAGGAGGTTACAGAGATAGGGTGGATTGTAGGGGCTGGAGGTGACTCCAGAGACAGGTAAGTGTGTAGGGGCTTGAGGTAGTTAAAGAGATAGGGAGGGTTGTAAGTGGCTGGAGTTATTTACAGAGAGACGGAGGTGTTTAAGGGCCGGAGGAGTTTACAGGGATAGGGAGCGGTGTAGGTGCTGGAGTAGGTTACACAGATAAGAAGGTGCGTAGGGGCTGGCAGAGGTTACAGATATAGGGACGTTTTTTAGGGGCTGTGGGAGATTACAGAGATAGCGATGGTTGTAGGGGCTTGTTGAGGTTACAGAGATAGGCCAGATGTGGGGACTGGAGGGGGAAACAGATTTAGGCAGGGCTGTAGGGGCTGGAGGAGGTTACAGAGATAGGGAGGGTTGTAGGGGCTGGAGGAGGTTACAGAGATAGGGAGGGGTGTAGGGGCTGAAGGAGGTTACAGAGATAGGGATTGTTGTAGTGGCTGGGGTGGGTTACAGAGACCAGGAGGTCATAGTTTTTGGGGGATTTAACAGAGATTGGAATGTTTGTAGGTGCTGTAGTACGTCACAGAGATAGGGAGGGTTGTACGAGCTGGAGGAATTTACAGAGATAGGGAGGGTGGTAGGTGCTGGAGGAGGTTTACAGAGATAGGGAGGGTTGTAGGGTTTGGGGGATGTAACAGAGATAGAAATGTTTGTAGGTACTGTAGTACGTTTTAGGGGGCTGGAGGAGGTTACAGAGATAGGGAGTGGTGTTGGGGTTGGAGGTGGATACAGAGATTGGGAGGTTCGTAGTTATCTGGAGGTGGTTACAGAGATAAGGTGGAATGTAGGGGCTGGAGGCGGTTATCGAGATTGGGAGAGGAGTAGGCGGCTGGAGGATGCTAGAGATAGGGAGGGCGGTCATGGTGGAGCAGGTTACAGAGATAGGGTGGGTTGCAGGGGCTGGATGAGGTTACAGAGATAGGGAAGGGTGTAGGGGCTGGAGGAGGTTACAGAGATAGGGAAGGTTGCAAAGGCTGGAGGGGGTTACAGAGTTAGGGAGGATTGTAGGGGCTGGAGGAGGTTACAGAAATAGGATGGCTTGTAGTGAGTGGATGAGGTTACAGATTTAGGGAGGAGAGTAGCGGCTGGAGGAGGTTAGAGAGATTGGGAGGGTTGTAGGCTTTGGGGGACATTACAGAGATAAAATGGTTTGTGGGGACTTTAGTACATTACAAAGATAGGGAGGGTTGTACGGGCTGGTGGTGTTTACAGTGTTTGTTGTAGGGCTGGAGGAGGTTACAGAGGTAGGGAGGCTAGCAGTGAGTGGAGGAGGTTACATATATAGGGAGTGGTGTAGTGTCTGGAGGATGTTACAAAGATAGGGACGGGTGCAGGGGCTGGAGGTGGTTACAGAGATATCGGAGGGTTATAGGGGTTGGAGGAGGTTACAGATTTAGGGAGGAGTTTACAGAGTTAGGGAGGTTTATAATTAGTGGTGGAGGTTACTGAGATAGGGTGGGTTGAAGGGAGTAGAGGAGGTTAAAGAGATAGGGATGGGTGTAAAGGCTGGAGGAGGTTACAGAGATAGGGAGGTTAGTAGGGACTGGAGGGGGATACAGATTTAGGGAGGGCTGTAGTGGCTGGAGGAGGTTACAGAGATAGGGAAGGCTGAAGTTGCTGGAGGAGGTTAGAGAGATAGGGAGGGTTGTAGTGAGTGGAGGAGGATACTGAAATAGGGAGGGGTGTAAGGGCTGGAGGAGGTTACAGAGTTAGGGAGGAGTGTAGTGGCTGGAGGTGGTTACAGAGAGAGGGAGGGTTGTTTGGGCTGGAGGAGTTTACAGAGATAGGGTGGGTTGTGTGAATGGAGGAGGTTACAGAGATTGGGAGGGTTGAAGGGAGTGGAGGAGGTTACAGAGATAGTGAGGGATGTAAGGGCTGGAGGAGGTTTCAGAGATAGGGAAAGTTGTAGGGGCTGGAGGTGTTACAGAGATAGGGAGGGGTGTATGGGCTGGAGGAGTTTACAGAGATAGGAATTGTTGTTGGGGCTGGAGGAGGTTACAGAGATAGGGCGGGTTGTAGGGTTTGGGGGATGCAACAGAGATTGGAATGATTGTAGGTGCTGTAGTACATTACAGAGATAGGGAGGCTTGTAGGGGCTGGTGGAGGTTACAGAGATAGGGAGGGTTGTAGGTGCTGGAGGAGGTTACAGACATAGGGAAGTTTGTAGGGGCTCGAGGTGATTATAGAGATACGGAGGGTTGTAATGAGGCTTGTAGGGGCTGGAGGAATTTACAGAGATAGGGAGGTTGGTAGGTGCTGGAGGAGATTAGAGAGTTAGGGAGGGGTCTAGGCACTGAAGGAGGTTACAGAGTTAGAGAGGGGTGCAGGGTCTTGAAGAGTTTACGGAGATAGGGATATTTGTATGGGCTGTAGTACTTTACAGAGATATGGAGAGTTGTAGGGACTGGAGGTGTTTACAGAAATAGGGAGGGTTGTAGGGGCTTGAGAAGGTTACAGAGATAGTGAGGCTTGTAGTGAGTGGAGGAGGTTACAGATTTAGGGAGGGGTGTTGTGGCTAGTGCAGGTTACAAAGATAGGGAGGGGTGTAGGTGCTGGAGATGGTTACAGAGATAGAGTGGGTTGTAGGGGCTGGAGGATGTTACAGAGATAGGGAGGTTTGTAGTTGCTGGATGAGGTTACAGATTTAGGGAGGAGAGTAGCGGCTGGAGGAGGTTAAAGATATTGGGAGGCATGTAGGCTTTGGGGGATGTTACAGAGATAAGAAGTTTTCTGGGGACTTTAGTACATTACAGAGATAGGGAGGGTTGTACGGGCTGGTGGTGTTTACAGTGTTTGTTGTAGGGCTGGAGGAGGTTACAGAGATAGGGAGGCTAGTAGTGAGTGGAGGAGGTTACAGAGATAGGGAGTGGTGTAGTGTCTGGAGAATGTTACAAAGATAGGGACGGATGTAGGGGCTGGAGATGGTTACAGAGATAGGGATGGTTGTAGGGTTTGGAGGAGGTTACAGATTTAGGGAGGAGATTACAGAGTTAGGGAGGTTTATAATTAGTGGTGGAGATTACTGAGATAGGGTGGGTTGAAGGGAGTAGAGGAGGTTAAAGAGTTAGGGATGGGTGTAGGGGCTGGAGGAGGTTACAGAGATAGGGAGGGTAGTAGGGACTTGAGGGGGATACAGATTTAGGGAGGGCTGTAGGAGCTGGAGGAGGTTACAGTGATAGGGAGGGTTGTAGTGAGTGAAGGAGGATACTGAAATAGGGAGGAGTGTAAGGGCTGGAGGAGGTTACAGAGAGAGGGAGGGTTGTATGGGCTGGAGGAGTTTACAGAGATAGGGAGGGTTGTAGTGAATGGAGGAGGTTACAGAGGTAGGGTTGAAGGGGCTGGAGGAGGTTACAGAGATAGTGAGGGATGTAAGGGCTGGAGGAGGTTTCAGAAATAGTGAGGGATGTAAGGGCTGGAGGAGGTTTCAGAAATAGGGAAAGTTGTAGGGTCTGGAGGAGGTTACAGAGATAGGGAGGTTTGAAGGGGCTGGAGGAGGTTATAGAGGTTACAGGCTTTGGGGGATGTTACCGAGATAAGAAGGTTTGTGGGGACTTTAGTATATTACAGAGATAGGGAGGGTTGTACGGGCTGGTGGTGTTTACAGTGTTTGGAGTGTTGTAGGGCTAGAGGAGTTTATAGAGATAGGGAGGGTTGTAGGGTTTGGGGGATGCAAAAGAGATTGGAATGTTTGTAGGTGCTGTAGTATGTTACAGAGACAGGGAGGATTGTAGGGGCTGGAGGAATTTACAGAGATAGGGAGGTTGGTAGGTGCTGGAGGAGGTTACAGAGTTAGGGAGGGGTCTAGGCACTGGAGGAGGTTACAGAGTTAGAGAGGGGTGTAGGGTCTTGAGGAGTTTACGGAGAGAGGGATATTTGTACGGGCTGTAGTACTTTACAGAGATATGGAGAGTTGTAGGGACTGGAGGTGTTTACAGAAATAGGGAGGGTTGTAGGGTCTCGAGGAGGTTGCAGAGAAATTGAGGCTTGTAGTGAGTGGAGGAGGTTACAGATTTAGGGAGGGGTGTTGTGGCTAGAGCAGGTTACAAAGATAGGGAGGGGTGTAGGCGCTGGAGATGGTTAGAGAGATAGAGTGGGTTGTAGGGGCTGGAGGATGTTACAGAGATAGGGAGGTTTGTAGTTGCTGGAGGAGGTTACAGAGATACGGTGGTTTGTAGTGAGTGGATGAGGTTACAGATTTAGGGAGGAGAGTAGCGGCTGGAGGAGGTTAAAGATATTGGGAGGTTTGTAGGCTTTGGGGGATGTTACAGAGATAAGGTTTATGGGGACTTTAGTACATGACAGAGATAGGGAGGGTTGTACGGGCTGGTGGTGTTTACAGTGTTTGGAGTGTTGTAGGGCTGGAGAAGGTTACAGAGATAGGGAGGCTAGTAGTGAGTGGAGGAGGTTACATATTTAGGGAGTGGTGTAGTGTCTGGAGAATGTTACAAAGATAGGGACGGGTGTAGGGGCTGGAGATGGTTACAGAGATAGGGATGGTTGTAGGGGTTGGAGGAGGTTACAAATATAGGGGTGGGCGGAGGGCCTGGAGGAGGTTACAGAGATAGGGAGGAATGAAAGGCTGGAGGGATTTACAGAGATAGGGAGGGAGTTATAGAGATAATAAGCGGTGTACGGCTGGAGGAGGTTACAGATAGGGAGGGGTGTAGGGGCTGGAGGAATTTACAGAGATAGGGAGGGTTGTAGGGGATGAAGGAGGTTACAGAGATAGGGAGGGGTGTAGGGGCTTGAGGAGTTTTCAGATTTAGGGAGGGGTGTAGGGGCTGGAGGAGTTTACAGAGATAGAGAGGGTTGTAGGGGATGAAGGAGGTTACAGAGATAGGGAGGGGTGTAGGGGCTTGAGGAGGTTTCAGAGATAAGGAGGGGTGTAGGGGCTGGAGGAGTTTACAGAGATAGGGAGGGATATAGAGGCTGGTGGAGTTTACAGAGATAGGGAGGGGTGTAGTGGCTGGAGGAGGTTACAGAGATAGGGAGGATTGTAGGGACTGGTGGAGGTTACAGAAATAGGGAGGGGTGTAGGGGGCGGAGAAGTTTACAGAGATAGGGAGGGGTGTAGGAGCCGGAGGAGATTACACAGACAGGGAGGGGTGTAGGGGCTGGAAGAGGTTACAGAGATAGGGAGGGGTCTAGGGGCTGGAGGAGGTTACAGAGATACGGAGGTGTGTAGGTGTTGGAGGAGGTTACAAGGATAAGGAGGAGTGTAGTGACTGGAGGTGGTTACAGAGATAGGGGGAGGTGTAGTGGCTGGAGGAAGTTACAGAGATAGGGAGGGTTGTAGGTGCTGGAGGAGGTTACAGAGATAGGGAGCAAGGAGAGGCTGGAGCAGGTTACAGAGATACAGAGGGGTGTCGGGGTTGGAGGAGGTTACTGAGATAGGGAGGGGTTTAGGGACTGGAGGAGGTTACAGAGATAGGGAGGAGTGTAGGAGCTGGAGGTGGTTACAGAGATAGGGAGGGATGAGAGGCTGGAGGGGGTTACAGAGTTAGGGAGGGGTGTAGGTGCTGGAGGAGGTTACAGATATAGGGAGGGGTGTACGGGCTGGAGGAGGTTACAGAGATAGGGAGGGATGGGAGGCTGGTGCGGGTTACAGAGATGGGGAGGCATTTACAGAGATGGGGGGGTGAGAAGCTAGAGTAGGATACACAGATCGGGAGGAGTTTAGGGACTGGAGGAGGTTACAGAGATAGGGGTAGGTGTAGGGGCTGGAGGAGGTTACAGAGATAGTGAGTGTGTAGGGCTGGAGGAAGTTACAGAGATAGGGAGGGGTGTAGGGGCTGGAGGAGGTTACAGGGATAGGGTGCGATGAGAGGCTGGAGGGGGTTACAGAGATAGGGTATGTTGTAGGGCTGGAGGAGGTTACAGAGATAGAGATAGGTGTAGGGGCTGGAGGAGGTTACAGAGATAGGGAGGGATGGAGGCTGGTGCGGGTTACAGTGATGGTGCGGGAGTTACAGAGAATGGGGGGTGAGAGTCTGGAGGGTTTTTCAGAGATAGGGTGGGAGTTATAGAGATAATAAGCGGTGTAGGGCTGGAGGAGGTTACAGATAGGGAGGGGTGTACGGGCATGAGGAGGTTACAGAGATAGGGAAGGGTGTAGGGGCTGGAGAAATTTACAGAGATAGGGAGGGTTGTAGGGGCTGGAGGAGGTTACAGAGATAGGGAGGGGTGTAGGGGCTGGAGGAGGTTACAGAGATAGGGAGGGGTGTAGGGGCCGGAGAAGTTTACAGAGATAGGGAGTTTTGTAGGAGCCGGAGGAGATTACACAGACAGGGAGGGGTGTAGGGGCTGGAGGAGGTTACAGAGATAGGGAGAGGTGTAGGGGCTTGACTAGTTTACAGAGATAGGGAGGGTAGTAGGGTCTTGAGGAGGTTACGGAGATAGGGATGGTTGTAGGGACTGGAGGAGGTTACGGAGATAGGGAGGGGTGCAGGGACTGGAGGAGGTTACGGAGATAGGGAGGGGTGCAGGGGCTGGAGGAGGTTACAGAGATTGGGAGGGGTGTAGGTGCTGGATGTGGTTACAGAGATAGGGAGGAATGAGAGGCTGGAGTGGGTTACAGAGATAAGGAGGGGTGTAGGGGCTGGAGGATGTTACAGAGAAAGGGAGGGGTGTAGGAGCTGGAGGTGGTTACAGAGATAGGGAGGGGTGTAGGGTCTGGAGGTGGTTACAGAGATAGGGAGGGAGTTACAGAGGTAAGAAAGGGTGTTGGGCTGGAGGAGGTTACAGAGTTTGGGCGGGAGTTACAGATATAGGGAGCGGTGAGAGGCTGGAGACCGTTACAGAGATAGGGAGGGGTGTAGGTTCCGTAGGAGGTTACAGAGATCGTGAGGGTGGAGGGGCTGGTGGAGGTTACAAAGATAGGGAGGGTTCTAGGGGCTGGTGGAGGTTACAGAGATGGGGGTGGGGGGGAGGGCCTGGAGGAGGTTACAGAGTTAGGGAAGAATGAGAGGCTGGAGGGTTTTACAGAGATAGGGAGGGAGTTATAGAGATAATAAGCGGTGTAGGGCTGGAGGAGGTTACAGATAGGGAGGGGTGTGTGCGTATGAGGAGGTTACAGAGATAGGGAGGGGTGTAGAGGCTGGAGGAGTTTACAGAGATAGGGAGGGGTGTAGGGGCTGAAGGAGGTTACAGAGATAGGGATTGTTGTAGGGGCTGGGGTGAGTTACAGAGACCAGGAGGTCGTAGTTTTTGGGGGATTTAACAGAGATTGGAATGTTTGTAGGTGCTGTAGTACGTCACAGAGATAGGGAGGGTTGTACGAGCTGGAGGAATTTACAGAGATAGGGAGGGTGGTAGGTGCTGGAGGAGGTTTACAGAGATAGGGAGGGTTGTAGAGTTTGGGGGATGTAACAGAGATAGAAATGTTTGTAGGTACTGTAGTACGTTTTAGGGGGCTGGAGGAGGTTACAGAGATAGGGAGTGGTGTTGGGGTTGGAGGTGGATACAGAGATTGGGAGGTTCGTAGTTATCTGGAGGTGGTTACAGAGATAAGGAGGAATGTAGGGGCTGGAGGCGGTTATAGAGATTGGGAGAGGAGTAGGCGGCTGGAGGATGCTAGAGATAGGGAGGGCGGTCATGGTGGAGCAGGTTACAGAGATAGGGTGCGTTGTAGGGGCTGGATGAGGTTACAGAGATAGGGAAGGGTGTAGGGGCTGGAGGAGGTTACAGAGATAGGGAAGGTTGCAAAGGCTGGAGGGGGTTACAGAGTTAGGGATGATTGTAGGGGCTGGAGGAGGTTACAGAAATAGGATGGCTTGTAGTGAGTGGATGAGGTTACAGATTTAGGGAGGAGAGTAGCGGCTGGAGGAGGTTAGAGAGATTGGGAGGGTTGTAGGCTTTGGGGGACATTACAGAGATAAAAAGGTTTGTGGGGACTTTAGTACATTACAAAGATAGGGAGGGTTGTACGGGCTGGTGGTGTTTACAGTGTTTGTTGTAGGGCTGGAGGAGGTTACAGAGATAAGGAGGCTAGTAGTGAGTGGAGGAGGTTACATATATAGGGAGTGGTGTAGTGTCTGGAGGATGTTACAAAGATAGGGACGGGTGTACGGGCATGAGGAGGTTACAGAGATAGGGAAGGGTGTAGGGGCTGGAGAAATTTACAGAGATAGGGAGGGTTGTAGGGGCTGGAGGAGGTTACAGAGATAGGGAGGGGTGTAGGGGCTGGAGGAGGTTACAGAGATAGGGTGGGGTGTAGGGGCCGGAGAAGTTTACAGAGATAGGGAGTTTTGTAGGAGCCGGAGGAGATTACACAGACAGGGAGGGGTGTAGGGGCTGGAGGAGGTTACAGAGATAGGGAGGGGTGTAGGAGCTTGACTAGTTTACAGAGATAGGGAGGGGTGTAGGGTCTTGAGGAGGTTACGGAGATAGGGAGGGTTGTAGGGACTGGAGGAGGTTACGGAGATAGGGAGGGGTGCAGGGGCTGGAGGAGGTTACAGAGATTGGGAGGGGTGTTGGTGTTGGATGTGGTTACAGAGATAGGGAGGAATGAGAGGCTGGAGTGGGTTACAGAGATAAGGAGGGGTGTAGGGGCTGGAGGATGTTACAGAGAAAGGGAGGGGTGTAGGAGCTGGAGGTGGTTACAGAGATAGGGAGGGGTGTAGGGTCTGGAGGTGGTTACAGAGATAGGGAGGGAGTTACAGAGGTAAGAAAGGGTGTTGGGCTGGAGGAGGTTACAGAGTTTGGGCGGGAGTTACAGATATAGGGAGCGGTGAGAGGCTGGAGACCGTTACAGAGATAGGGAGGGGTGTAGGTTCCGTAGGAGGTTACAGAGATAGTGAGGGTGGAGGGGCTGGTGGAGGTTACAAAGATAGGGAGGGGTCGAGGGGCTGGTGGAGGTTACAAAGATGGGGGTGGGGGGAGGGCCTGGAGGAGGTTACAGAGTTAGGGAAGAATGAGAGGCTGGAGGGTTTTACAGAGATAGGGAGGGAGTTATAGAGATAATAAGCGGTGTAGGGCTGGAGGAGGTTACAGATAGGGAGGGGTGTGTGCGTATGAGGAGGTTACAGAGATAGGGAGGGGTGTAGAGGCTGGAGGAGTTTACAGAGATAGGGAGGGGTGTAGGGGCTGAAGGAGGTTACAGAGATAGGGATTGTTGTAGTGGCTGGGGTGGGTTACAGAGACCAGGAGGTCGTAGTTTTTGGGGGATTTAACAGAGATTGGAATGTTTGTAGGTGCTGTAGTACGTCACAGAGATAGGGAGGGTTGTACGAGCTGGAGGAATTTACAGAGATAGGGAGGGTGGTAGGTGCTGGAGGAGGTTTACAGAGATAGGGAGGGTTGTAGAGTTTGGGGGATGTAACAGAGATAGAAATGTTTGTAGGTACTGTAGTACGTTTTAGGGGGCTGGAGGAGGTTACAGAGATAGGGAGTGGTGTTGGGGTTGGAGGTGGATACAGAGATTGGGAGGTTCGTAGTTATCTGGAGGTGGTTACAGAGATAAGGAGGAATGTAGGGGCTGGAGGCGGTTATAGAGATTGGGAGAGGAGTAGGCGGCTGGAGGATGCTAGAGATAGGGAGGGCGGTCATGGTGGAGCAGGTTACAGAGATAGGGTGGGTTGCAGGGGCTGGATGAGGTTACAGAGATAGGGAAGGGTGTAGGGGCTGGAGGAGGTTACAGAGATAGGGAAGGTTGCAAAGGCTGGAGTGGGTTACAGAGTTAGGGAGGATTGTAGGGGCTGGAGGAGGTTACAGAAATAGGATGGCTTGTAGTGAGTGGATGAGGTTACAGATTTAGGGAGGAGAGTAGCGGCTGGAGGAGGTTAGAGAGATTGGGAGGGTTGTAGGCTTTGGGGGACATTACAGAGATAAAAAGGTTTGTGGGGACTTTAGTACATTACAAAGATAGGGAGGGTTGTACGGGCTGGTGGTGTTTACAGTGTTTGTTGTAGGGCTGGAGGAGTTTACAGAGATAGGGAGGCTAGTAGTGAGTGGAGGAGGTTACATATATAGGGAGTGGTGTAGTGTCTGGAGGATGTTACAAAGATAGGGACGGGTGTAGGGGCTGGAGGTGGTTACAGAGATATCGGAGGGTTATAGGGGTTGGAGGAGGTTACAGATTTAGGGAGGAGGTTACAGAGTTAGGGAGGTTTATAATTAGTGGTGGAGGTTACTGAGATAGGCTGGGTTGAAGGGAGTAGAGGAGGTTAAAGAGATAGGGATGGGTGTAAAGGCTGGAGGAGGTTACAGAGATAGGGAGGTTAGTAGGGACTGGAGGGGGATACAGATTTAGGGAGGGCTGTAGTGGCTGGAGGAGGTTACAGAGATAGGGAAGGCTGAAGTTGCTGGAGGAGGTTAGAGAGATAGGGAGGGTTGTAGTGAGTGGAGGAGGATACTGAAATAGGGAGGGGTGTAGTGGCTGGAGGAGGTTACAGAGATAGGGAGGAGTGTAGTGGCTGGAGGTGGTTACAGAGAGAGGGAGGGTTGTGTGAATGGAGGAGGTTACAGAGATTGCGAGGGTTGAAGGGAGTGGAGGAGGTTACAGAGATAGTGAGGGATGTAAGGGCTGGAGGAGGTTTCAGAGATCGGGAAAGTTGTAGGGGCTGGAGGTGTTACAGAGATAGGGAGGGGTGTAGGGGCTGGAGGAGTTTACAGAGATAGGAATTGTTGTAGGGGCTGGAGGAGGTTACAGAGATAGGGCGGGTTGTAGGGTTTGGGGGATGCAACAGAGATTGGAATGACTGTAGGTGCTGTAGTACATTACAGAGATAGGGAGGCTTGTAGGGGCTGGTGGAGGTTACAGAGATAGGGAGGGTTGTAGGTGCTGGAGGAGGTTACAGACATAGGGAAGTTTGTAGGGGCTCGAGGTGATTATAGAGATACGGAGGGTTGTAATGAGGCTTGTAGGGGCTGGAGGAATTTACAGAGATAGGGAGGTTGGTAGGTGCTGGAGGAGATTAGAGAGTTAGGGAGGGGTCTAGGCACTGGAGGAGGTTACAGAGTTAGAGAGGGGTGCAGGGTCTTGAAGAGTTTACGGAGATAGGGATATTTGTATGGGCTGTAGTACTTTACAGAGATATGGAGAGTTGTAGGGACTGGAGGTGTTTACAGAAATAGGGAGGGTTGTAGGGGCTTGAGAAGGTTACAGAGATAGTGAGGCTTGTAGTGAGTGGAGGAGGTTACAGATTTAGGGAGGGGTGTTGTGGCTAGTGCAGGTTACAAAGATAGGGAGGGGTGTAGGTGCTGGAGATGGTTACAGAGATAGAGTGGGTTGTAGGGGCTGGAGGATGTTACAGAGATAGGGAGGTTTGTAGTTGCTGGAGGAGGTTACAGAGATAGGGTGGCTTGTAGTGAGTGGATGAGGTTACAGATTTAGGGAGGAGAGTAGCGGCTGGAGGAGGTTAAAGATATTGGGAGGGTTGTAGGCTTTGGGGGATGTTACAGAGATAAGAAGTTTTCTGGGGACTTTAGTACCTTACAGAGATAGGGAGGGTTGTACGGGCTGGTGGTGTTTACAGTGTTTGTTGTAGGGCTGGAGGAGGTTACAGAGATAGGGAGGCTAGTAGTGAGTGGAGGAGGTTACAGAGATAGGGAGTGGTGTAGTGTCTGGAGAATGTTACAAAGATAGGGACGGGTGTAGGGGCTGGAGATGGTTACAGAGATATCGGAGGGTTATAGGGGTTGGAGGAGGTTACAGATTTAGGGAGGAGGTTACAGAGTTAGGGAGGTTTATAATTCGTGGTGGAGGTTACTGAGATAGGGTGGGTTGAAGGGAGTAGAGGAGGTTAAAGAGTTAGAGATGGGTGTAGGGGCTGGAGGAGGTTACAGAGATAGGGAGGGTAGTAGGGACTTGAGGGGGATACAGATTTAGGGAGGGCTGTAGGAGCTGGAGGAGGTTACAGTGATAGGGAGGGTTGTAGTGAGTGAAGGAGGATACTGAAATAGGGAGGAGTGTAAGGGCTGGAGGAGGTTACAGAGAGAGGGAGGGTTGTATGGGCTGGAGGAGTTTACAGAGATAGGGAGGGTTGTAGTGAATGGAGGAGGTTACAGAGGTAGGGTTGAAGGGGCTGGAGGAGTTTACAGAGATAGTGAGGGATGTAAGGGCTGGAGGAGGTTTCAGAAATAGTGAGGGATGTAAGGGCTGGAGGAGGTTTCAGAAATAGGGAAAGTTGTAGGGTCTGGAGGAGGTTACAGAGATAGGGAGGTTTGAAGGGGCTGGAGGAGGTTACAGAGGTTACAGGCTTTGGGGGATGTTACCGAGATAAGAAGGTTTGTGGGGACTTTAGTATATTACAGAGATAGGGAGGGTTGTACGGGCTGGTGGTGTTTACAGTGTTTGGAGTGTTGTAGGGCTAGAGGAGTTTACAGAGATAGGGAGGGTTGTAGGGTTTGGGGGATGCAAAAGAGATTGGAATGTTTGTAGGTGCTGTAGTATGTTACAGAGACAGGGAGGATTGTAGGGGCTGGAGGAATTTACAGAGATAGGGAGGATTGTAGGGACTGGTGGAGGTTACAGAAATAGGGAGGGGTGTAGGGGGTGGAGAAGTTTACAGAGATAGGGAGGGGTGTAGGAGCCGGAGGAGATTACACAGACAGGGAGGGGTGTAGGGGCTGGAAGAGGTTACAGAGATAGGGAGGGGTCTAGGGGCTGGAGGAGGTTACAGAGATACGGAGGTGTGTAGGGGTTGGAGGAGGTTACAAGGATAAGGAGGAGTGTAGTGACTGGAGGTGGTTACAGAGATAGGGGGAGGTGTAGTGGCTGGAGGAAGTTACAGAGATAGGGAGGGTTGTAGGTGCTGGAGGAGGTTACAGAGATAGGGAGCAAGGAGAGGCTGGAGCAGGTTACAGAGATACAGAGGGGTGTCGGGGTTGGAGGAGGTTACTGAGATAGGGAGGGGTTTAGGGACTGGAGGAGGTTACAGAGATAGGGAGGGGTGTAGGAGCTGGAGGTGGTTACAGAGATAGGGAGGGATGAGAGGCTGGAGGGGGTTACAGAGATAGGGAGGGGTGTAGGGGCTGGAGGAGGTTACAGATATAGGGATGGTGTAGGGCTGGAGGAAGTTACAGAGATAGGGAGGAGTGTAGGGGCTGGAGGAGGTTACAGAGATAGGGTGCGATGAGAGGCTGGAGGGGGTTACAGAGATAGGGTATGTTGTAGGGCTGGAGGAGGTTACAGAGATAGGGAGGGATGGAGGCTGGTGCGGGTTACAGTGATGGTGCGGGAGTTACAGAGAATGGGGGGTGAGAGTCTGAAGGGTTTTTCAGAGATAGGGTGGGCGTTATAGAGATAATAAGCGGTGTAGGGCTGGAGGAGGTTACAGATAGGGAGGGGTGTACGGGCATGAGGAGGTTACAGAGATAGGGAGGGGTGTAGGGGCTGGAGAAATTTACAGAGATAGGGAGGGTTGTAGGGGCTGGAGGAGGTTACAGAGATAGGGAGGGGTGTAGGGGCTGGAGGAGGTTACAGAGATAGGGAGGGGTGTAGGGGCCGGAGAAGTTTACAGAGATAGGGAGTTTTGTAGGAGCCGGAGGAGATTACACAGACAGGGAGGGGTGTAGGGGCTGGAGGAGGTTACAGAGATAGGGAGGGGTGTAGGGGCTTGACTAGTTTACAGAGATAGGGAGGGTAGTAGGGTCTTGAGGAGGTTACGGAGATAGGGAGGGTTGTAGGGACTGGAGGAGGTTACGGAGATAGCAAGGGGTGCAGGGGCTGGAGGAGGTTACAGAGATTGGGAGGGGTGTTGGTGCTGGATGTGGTTACAGAGATAGGGAGGAATGAGAGGCTGGAGTGGGTTACAGAGATAAGGAGGGGTGTAGGGGCTGGAGGATGTTACAGAGAAAGGGAGGGGTGTAGGAGCTGGAGGTGGTTACAGAGATAGGGAGGGGTGTAGGGTCTGGAGGTGGTTACAGAGATAGGGAGGGGTGTAGGGTCTGGAGGTGGTTACAGAGATAGGGAGGGAGTTACAGAGGTAAGAAAGGGTGTTGGGCTGGAGGAGGTTACAGAGTTTGGGCGGGAGTTACAGATATAGGGAGCGGTGAGAGGCTGGAGAGCGTTACAGAGATAGGGAGGGGTGTAGGAGCCGTAGGAGGTTACAGAGATAGTGAGGGTGGAGGGGCTGGTGGAGGTTACAAAGATAGGGAGGGGTCTAGAGGCTGGAGGAGGTTACAAAGTTAGGGGTGGGGGGAGGGCCTGGAGGAGGTTACAGAGTTAGGGAAGAATGAGAGGCTGGAGGGTTTTACAGAGATAGGGAGGGAGTTATAGAGATAATAAGCGGTGTAGGGCTGGAGGAGGGTACAGATAGGGAGGGGTGTGTGCGTATGAGGAGGTTACAGAGATAGGGAGGGGTGTAGAGGCTGGAGGAGTTTACAGAGATAGGGAGGGGTGTAGGAGCTGGAGGAGGTTACAAAGATAGGGGTGGGGGGAGGGCCTGGAGGAGGTTACAGAGATAGGGAGGAATGAGAGGCTGGATGGTTTTACAGAGATAGGGAGGGAGTTATAGAGATAACAAGCGGGGTAGGGCTGGAGGAGGATACAGATAGGGAGTGTTGTACGGGCATGAGGAGGTTACAGAGATAGGGAGGGGTGTAAGGGCTGGAGGAATTTACAGAGATAGGGAGGGTTGTAGGGGCTGGAGGAGGTTACAGAGATAGCGAGTGTTGAAGGGAGTGGAGGAGGTTACAGAGAAAGCACGGGGTGTAGGGTCTTGTGGAGTTCACAGAGATAGGGAAAGTTGTAGGGGCTGGAGGTGTTACAGAGATAGGGAGTGGTGTAGGGGCTGGAGGAGGTTACAGAGATAGGTAGTGGTGTAGGGGCTGGAGGAGTTTACAGAGATAGGGAGTGTTGTAGCGGCCGGAGGAGGTTACAGAGATGGGGAGGTTTGTTGGGGCTGGAGGAGATTACAGAGATACGGAGGGTTATACTGAGTGGAGGAGGTTACAGAGATAGGGAGGGGTGTAGGGGCTGGAGGAGTTCACAGAGGTAGGGTCGGTTGTAGGGGCTGGAGGTGGCTCCAGAGATAGGGAGGGGTATAGGGGCTTGAGGTCGTTAAAGAGATAGGGAGAGGTGTAGGTGGCTGGAGGTATTTACAGACAGAGGGAGGGTTGTAGGGGCTGGAGGAGTTATAGAGATAGGGAGGGGTGTAGCGATTGAAGGCAGCTGCAGAGATAGTGTGGGTTGTCAGTGCTGGAGGAGGTTACAGAGATAGGGAGGGGTGTAGGGGCTGGACGAAGTTACAGAATAGGGAGGGGTTTAGGGGATGATGGATTTTACAGAGATAGGGACGTTTGTAGGGGCTGTATGAGGTTACAGAGATAGGGAGGGATGTAGGGGCTGGAGGATGTTACAGAGATATGGAGGGGTTTAGGTGTCTGGAGGAGGTGACCTAGATAGGGAGGGGTATACAAGGCTGGAGGAGGTACAGAGATAGTGAGGGGTGTAGGGGCTGGAGGAGGTTACAGAGATAGGGAGGGGTGTAGGGGTTGGAGGAGGTTACAGAAATAGGGATATTTGTAGGGGCTGTAGTACGTTACAGAGTTGGGGAGGGTTGTAGGGTCTGGAGGTGTTTACAGAGATAGGGAGGGTTGTAGGGGCTGGAGGAGGTTACAGAGATAGGGAGGCTTGTAGTGAGTGGAGGAGGTTACAGATTTAGGGAGGAGTGTTGTGGCTAGAGGAGGTTACAAATATAGGGAGGGGGTGTAGGTGCTGGAGATGGTTAATGAGATAGAGAGTGTTGTAGGGGCTGGTGGATGTTATAGAGATAGGGAGGTTTGTAGTGGCTGGAGGAGGTTACAGAGATAGGGTGGCTGTAGTGAGTGGAGGAGGTTACAGATTTAGGGAGGGGTGTAGGGGCTGGATGAGGTTACCGAGATAGGGAGGCTTGTAGTGAGTAGAGGAGGTTACATATTTATGGAGGGGTGTAGGGGCTGGAGGACGTTACAAAGATAAAGATGGGTGTAGGGGCTGGAGATGTTTACAGTGATAGGGATGGTTTGTAGTAGTTTGAGGAGGTGAAAGAGATAGGGAGGGGATTAGAGGCCGGAGGAGGTTAGAGAGATGGGGATGGGTGCAGGGGCTGAAGGAGGTTAGAGATAGGGAGGGTTGTAGGGACTGGAGGGGGATACAGAGTTAGGGAGGGTTGTAGTGAGTGGAGGAGGTTACAGAGATTGGGAGGGTTGAAGGGAGTGGAGGAGGTTACAGAGAAAGCGCAAGGTTTAGGGGCTTGTGGAGTTAACAGAGTTGGTTGGGTTGTAGCGGCTGGAGGAGGTTAGAATAACATACACTCCAATATTGCAGCACACCCTCAATTACTGACACTCCAATAGTGCAGCACACCCTCAATAACAGACCCTCCAATACTACAGCACATCCTCAATTACTGACACTTCAATAGTGCAGCACACCCTCAATTACTGACCCTCCAATACTACAGCACACCCTCAATTACTGACACTCCAGTAGTACAGCACACCCTAAATTACTGACACTCCAGTAGTACAGCACACCCTAAATTACTGACACTCCAGTAGTACAGCACACCCTCAATTACTGACAATCCAGTAGTACAGCACACCCTAAATTACTGACACTCCAGTAGTACAGCACACCCTCAATTACTGACACTCCAGTAGTACAGCACACCCTAAATTACTGACACTCCAGTAGTACAGCACACCCTCAATTACTGAACGTCCATTAGTGCAGTAACCCTCAGTTACTGACACACCTATACTGCAGAACACCCTCAATTACTGACTCTCCAATAGTGCAGCACACCCTCAATTACATACACTCCAATAGTGCAGCACATCCTCAGTTACATACACTCCAATAGTGCAGCACATCCTCAATTACATACACTCCATTAGTGCTGCACCCTCAATCACTGACACTCCAATAATGCAGCACACATGCAATTACTGAACTTCCGACAGCACAGAACACCCTCAATTACTGACACTAAAATTGTGCAGCACACCATCAATTACTGACCATCCAATAGTGCAGCACACCCTCAATTATTGCACCACCAATATACCAGCATACTGTCAATTGCTGACACTCCAATAGTTACGCACACCCTAAATTACTGACAATCCAGTGGTGCATCACACCTTCAATTTCTGACACTACAATCGAGCAGAACACCCTCAATTACTGACCCACCAATAGTGCAGCACACCCTCAAATAATGGCACACCTATTGTGTAGCACACCCACAATTACTGATAATCCAGTGGTGCAGCCCACCCTCAATTAATTACACTCGAATAGTGCAGCACACCCTCAATTACGACCCACCAATAGTGAGGCACTCCCTCAATTACGGACACATCTATGGTGCTGCACTCCCTCAATTGCTGACAATCCACTGGTGCAGCACACCCTCAATTACTGACCCACCAATAGTGCAGCACACCCTCAATTACTGACACACCTATAGTGCAGCACACCATCAATTACTGAACTTACGACAGTGCAGAACACACTCAAATACTGACACATCTATAGTGCAACAAACCCTCAATTACTGACACTCCAATAGTGCAGCACACCCACAATTACTTCAATAGTGCAGCACACCTTCAATTACTGACACTCCAATAGTGAAGCACACCCTCAATTACTGACACTCCAATAGTGTAGCGCACACTTAATTACTGACTCTCCAATAGTGCAGCGCACACTCAATTACTGGCACTCCAATAGTGCAGCCCAGCCTCAATTACTGATACTCCAATCGTGCAGCACACCCTCAATTACTGACCCTCCAATAGAGCAGCACACCCTCAGTTACTGACACAACTATAGTGCGGCACACCCTCAATTACTGACACGCCAACTGTGAAACACACCCTCAATTACTGACACTCGAATAAAGCAGTACACCCTCAATTACCAACCCTCCAATCGTGCAGCTCACCGTCAATTACTGAGACTCCAACAGTGCAGAACAGTCTGAATTACTGACACTCCAATAGAGCAGCACACCATCAATTAATGACAATCCAATAGTGCAGCACATCCTCAATTACTGACACTCCAATAGTGCAGCACACCCTCAATTAATGACACTCTAATAGTGCAGCAGACACTCAATTGCTGACCCTCCAATAGTGCAGCACACCTTCAATTACTGAACTTCCGACAGTGCAGAACACCCTCAAATACTGACACTAAAATTGTGCAGCTCATCATCAATTACTGACAATCCAATAGTGCAGCACACCATCAATTACTGATAATCCAGTGGTGCAGCACACCCTCAATTACTGACACCCCAATCGTGCATCGCATCCTCAATTACTTACACTGGAATAGTGCAGCACACCCTCAATTACTGACACACCTATCGTGCAGCACAACCTCAATTACAGACAATCCAGTGGTGCAGCACACCCTCAATTACTGACACTGCAATAGTGCTGCACACACTCAATTACTGACCCACCAATAATGCAGCACACCCTCAATTACTGACACACCTATAGAGCAGCACACCCTCAATTACTTACACTCGAATAATGCAGCACACCCTCCATTACTGACACACCTATAGTGCAGCACACCCTCAATTATTGACACACCTATAGTGCAGCACACCCTCAATTACTGACACTCCAATATTGCATAACTACCTCAATTACTTTCCTTCCAATAATCCAGCACACCCTCAAATATTGACCCTCCAACAGTGCAGCACCACCTCAATTACTGACACAACTATAGTGCAAAAAACCGTCAATTACTGACACTCCAACAGTGCAGCACAGCCCCAATTACTGACATACCAATATTGCAGCACAAAGTCGATTGCTTGCACACCTACAGTTCAGCACACCCTCAATTACTGACACTCCAATAGTGCAGCATGCTCTCAATTACTGACTCACCAATAGTGCAGCACAACCTCAATTACTGAAACACATATAGTGCAGCACACACTCAATTACTGACCCTCCAATAGTGCAGCGCACACGCAATTACTGACAATCAAATAGTGCAGCACACACTCAATTACTGACCCTCCAATAGTGCAGCTCACTGTCAATTACTGAGATTCCAACAGTGCAGAACTGCCTCAATTACTGACACTCCAAAAATGCAGCACACCATCAATTACTGACACTCCAATAGTGCAATATAACCTCAATTAATGGCACTCTACTAGTGCAGCAGACACTCAATTGCTGACCCTCCAATAGTGCTTCAATTACTGACACTTCAATAGTGCAGCACACACTCAATTACTGACACTTTAATAGTGCAGAAAACCTTCAATTACTGAACTTCCGACAGTGCAGAACACCCTCAAATACTGACACTAAAATGGTGCAGCTCACCATCAATGACTGACAATCCAATAGTGCAGCTCATCATCAATTACTGATAATCCAGTGGTGCAGCACACCCTCAATTACTGACACTCCAATTGTGCATCGCATCCTCAATTACTTACACTCGAATAGTGCAGCACACCCTCAATTACTGACCCACCAATAGTGCAGCACACCCTCAATTATTGACACACCTATCGTGCAGCACAACCTCAATTACAGACAATCCAGTGGTGCAGCACACCCTCAATTACTGACACTGCAATAGTGCTGCACACACTCAATTACTGACCCACCAATAGTGCAGCACACCCTCAATTACTGACACACCTATAGAGCAGCACACCCTCAATTACTTACACTCGAATAATGCAGCACACCCTCCATTACTGACACACCTATAGTGCAGCACACCCTCAATTACTGACACACCTATAGTGCAGCAAACCCTCAATTACTGACACTCCAATATTGCATAACTACCTCAATTACTTTCCTTCCAACAATCCAGCACACCCTCAAATATTGACCCTCCAACAGTGCAGCACCACTTCAATTACTGACACAACTATAGTGCAGAAAACCCTCAATTCCTGACACTCTAACAGTGCAGCACAGCCCCAATTACTGACATACCAATATTGCAGCACAAAGTCGATTACTTGCACACCTACAGTTCAGCACACCCTCAATTACTGACACTCCAATAGTGCAGCACACTCTCAATTACTGACCCACCAATAGTGCAGCACAACCTCAATTACTGAAACACATATAGTGCAGCACACACTCAATTACTGACACACCAATAGTGCAGCACACCCTCAATTACTGACACTCCAATAGTGCAGCACACAATCAATTACTGACCTACCAATAGTGCAGCACAACCTCAATTACTGAAGCACATATAGTGCAGCACACACTCAATTACTGACCCTCCAATAGTGCAGCGCACACGCAATTACTGACAATCAAATAGTGCAGCACACACTCAATTACTGACACTCCAATAGTGCAGCACACTCTCAATTTCTGACCCACAAATAGTGCAGCACAACCTCAATTACTGAAACACATATAGTGCAGCACACACTCAATTACTGACTCTCCAATAGTGCAGCGCACACGCAATTACTGAGACTCCAACAGTGCAGAACTGCCTCAATTACTGACACTCCAATAATGCAGCACACCATCAATTAATGACACTCCAATAGTGTAGCACATCCTCAATTACTGACACTCCAATAGTGCAGTACAACCTCAATTAATGACACTCTACTAGTGCAGCAGACACTCAATTGCTGACCCTCCAATAGTGCAGCACACCCTCAATTACTGACACTTTAATAGTGCAGAAAACCTTCAATTACTGAACTTCCAACAGTGCAGAACACGCTCAATTACTGACACTAAAATTGTGCAGACACCATCAATTAGTGACCATCCAATAGTGCAGCACACCCTCAATTATTGAACCACAAATAGAAAATCATACCGTCAATTACTGATACTCCAATCGTGCATTGCACCCTCAATTACTTACACTCGAATAGTGCAGAACACCCTCAATTACTGAAGCACCAATAGTGCAACATTCCCTCAATTACTGACACACCTATAGTGCAGCACACCCTCAATTACTGATAATCCAGTGGTGCAGCCCACCCTCAATTACTGACTCTCCAATAGTGCAGCACACCCTCAATTACATACACTCCAATAGTGCAGCACATCCTCAGTTACATACACTCCAATAGTGCAGCACATCCTCAATTACATACACTCCATTAGTGCTGCACCCTCAATTACTGACACTCCAATAATGCAGCACACATGCAATTACTGAACTTCCGACAGCACAGAACACCCTCAATTACTGACACTAAAATTGTGCAGCACACCATCAATTACTGACCATCCAATAGTGCAGCACACCCTCAATTATTGCACCACCAAAAAACCAGCATACTGTCAATTGCTGACACTCCAATAGTTACGCACACCCTAAATTACTGACAATCCAGTGGTGCATCACACCTTCAATTTCTGACACTACAATCGAGCAGAACACCCTCAATTACTGACCCACCAATAGTGCAGCACACCCTCAAATAATGGCACACCTATTGTGTAGCACACCCACAATTACTGATAATCCAGTGGTGCAGCCCACCCTCAATTAATTACACTCGAATAGTGCAGCACACCCTCAATTACGACCCACCAATAGTGAGGCACTCCCTCAATTACGGACACATCTATGGTGCTGCACTCCCTCAATTGCTGACAATCCACTGGTGCAGCACACCCTCAATTACTGACCCACCAATAGTGCAGCACACCCTCAATTACTGACACACCTATAGTGCAGCACACCATCAATTACTGAACTTACGACAGTGCAGAACACACTCAAATACTGACACATCTATAGTGCAACAAACCCTCAATTACTGACACTCCAATAGTGCAGCACACCCACAATTACTTACACTCCAATAGTGCAGCACACCTTCAATTACTGACACTCCAATAGTGAAGCACACCCTCAATTACTGACACTCCAATAGTGCAGCGCACACTCAATTACTGACACTCCAATAGTGAAGCACACCCTCAATTACTGACACTCCAATAGTGCAGTGCACACTCAATTACTGACCCTCCATTAGTGCAGCAAGAACTTAAATACTGACCCTCCTATAGTGCAGCACAACCTCAGTTACTGACCCTCCAATCGTGCAGCACACCCTCAATTACTAATACTCAAACAGTGCAGAACCACCTCAATTACTGACACTCCAATGGTGCAGCACACCCTCAATTACTGATACTCTAGTAGCGCAACAGACACTCAATTACTGGCACTCCAATAGTGCAGCCCAGCCTCAATTACTGATACTCCAATCGTGCAGCACACCCTCAATTACTGACCCTCCAATAGAGCAGCACACCCTCAGTTACTGACACAACTATAGTGCGGCACACCCTCAATTACTGACACGCCAACTGTGAAACACACCCTCAATTACTGACACTCGAATAAAGCAGTACACCCTCAATTACCAACCCTCCAATCGTGCAGCTCACCGTCAATTACTGAGACTCCAACAGTGCAGAACAGTCTGAATTACTGACACTCCAATAGAGCAGCACACCATCAATTAATGACAATCCAATAGTACAGCACATCCTCAATTACTGACACTCCAATAGTGCAGCACACCCTCAATTAATGACACTCTACTAGTGCAGCAGACACTCAATTGCTGACCCTCCAATAGTGCAGCACACCCTCAATTACTGAACTTCCGACAGTGCAGAACACCCTCAAATACTGACACTAAAATTGTGCAGCTCATCATCAATTACTGACAATCCAATAGTGCAGCACACCATCAATTACTGATAATCCAGTGGTGCAGCACACCCTCAATTACTGACAGCCCAATCGTGCATCGCATCCTCAATTACTTACACTGGAATAGTGCAGCACACCCTCAATTACTGACACACCTATCGTGCAGCACAACCTCAATTACAGACAATCCAGTGGTGCAGCACACCCTCAATTACTGACACTGCAATAGTTTTGCACCCTCAATTACTGACACTTCAATAGTGCAGCACACACTCAATTACTGACACTTCAATAGTGCAGCACACCTTCAATTACTGACACTTCAATAGTGCAGCACACACTCAATTACTGACACTTCAATAGTGCAGCACACCTTCAATTACTGAACTTCCGACAGTGCAGAACAGCCTCAATTACTGACACTAAAATAGTGCAGCACACACTCAATTATTGAAGCACCAATAGACCAGCATACCGTCACTTACTGACACTCCAATAGTGACGCACACCCTCAATTACTGACCCTCCAATTGTGCAGCACACCCTCAATTACTGACACTCCAATAGGGCAGCACACCCTCAATTACTGACACCATGTAGTGCAGCACACGCTCAATTACAAACACTCGAATAGTGCAGCGCACCCTCAATTACAAACACTCGAATAGTGCGGCACACCCTCAATTACTGACACACCGATAGTGCAGCACAACCTCATTTACAGACAATTCGGTGTTGCAGCACACTCTCAATTACTGACACTGCAATAGTGCTGCACACCCTCAATTACTGACCCTCCAATAGTGCAGCACACCCTCAATTAGTGACACACCTATAGTGCAGCACACCCTCAATTACTTACACTCGAATAATGCAGCACACCCTCAATTACTGACACTTCAATAGTGCAGAACAGCCTCAATTACTGACCCTCCAATAGTGACGCACACCCTAAATTACTGACCCTCCAATAGTGCAGCACACCCTCAATTACTTACACTCCAAGAGTGCAGCACACCTTCTATTACTGACAAACAGGTTGCGAAGCAGACACTCAATTACTGAAACTCCAATACTGCAGCGCACCCTCAATTACTGACCCTCCAGTCGTGTAGCACCCCACAATTACTGATCCTCCAATAGTGCAGCACACCCTCAATTAGTTACACTCCAATAGTGCAGCACACCCTCAATTAGTTACACTCCAAGAGTGCAGCACACCTTCTATTACTGACAAACAGGTTGCGCAGCAGACACTCAATTACTGACCTTCCTATAGGGCAACAAACCCTGAATTATTGACCCTTCAAAAGTGCAGCATACCGTAAATTATTGAGCCTCCCACAGTCCAGCACACCCGCAATTAGTTATACTCCAATAGTGCAGCACACCCCCAATTATCGATCCTTCAATAGTGCAGCATACTGCTAATTACTCACACTACAATAGTGCAGCACACCCTCAATTACTGACACTCCAATAGTGCTGCACACCCCCAATTATTGACCCTGCAATAGTGCAGCATACCATCAATTACTGACACTGCAATAGTGTAGCACCCCCTCAAATACTGTCACTCCAATATAGCAGCACACCCTCAATTACTGATTCTCCAATATGCAGCACACCCTCAATTACTGATCCTCCAATATGCAGCACACCCTCAATTACTGTCCCTCCAATCGTGCAGCTCACCATCATTACTGAGACTCCAACAATGCAGCACACCCTCAATTACTGACACTTCAATAGTGCAGCACACCTTCAATTACTGAACTTCCGACAGTGCAGAACAGCCTCAATTACTGACACTAAAATAGTGCAGCACACCCTCAATTATTGAAGCACCAATAGACCAGCATACCGTCACTGACACTCCAATAGTGACGCACACCCTCAATTACTTAGACTCAAATAGTGCAGAACACACTCAGTTACTGACCCACCAATTTTGCAGCACACCCTCAATAACTGATAATCCTGTGATGCAGCACACCCTCAATTACTGACACTCCAATAGTGCAGCACACCCTCAATTACTGACACGCCAATTGTGACGCACACCCTCAATTACTGACACTCCAATAGTGACGCACACCCTCAATTACTGACACACCGAAAGTGCAGCAAACCCTCAATTACTTACGCTCCAATAGTGCAGCACACCACCAATTATTGACCCTTCAATAGTGCAGCATACGTCAATTACTGACACTGCAGTAGTGTAGCACCCCCTCAAATTCTGACACACCAATAGTGCAGCACACCCTCAATTACTGACACTCCAATAGTGCAGCACACACTCAATTACTGACACTCCAATCGTGCAGCACACCCTCAATTACTGACACTCCAATCGTGCAGCACACCCTCAATTACTGACACTGCAATAGTGCAGCACACCCTCAATTACTGACACTGCAATAGTGCAGCATACCGTCAATTACTGACACTCCAATCGTGCAGCACACCCTCAATTACTGACACTCCAAAACTGCAGCACACCCTCAATTACTGACCCTCCAACAGTGTAGCATACCGTCAATTAATGACCCTCCAACAGTGCAGCAAACGCTAAATTACTGACCCTCCATTAGTGCAGCACACCCTCAATTACTGACACTCAATAGCACAGCAGACACTCAATTACTGACCCTCCAATTGTGCAGCACATCCTCAATTATTGACTCTCCAATAGTGCAGCACACCTTCAATTACTGACACTCCAATCGTGCAGCACACCCTCAATTACAAACACTCGAATAGTGCAGCACACCCTCAATTACTGACCCACCAATAGTGCAGAACACACTCAATTACTGATCCTCCAATAGTGCAGCACACACTCAATTACTGACCCTCCAATAGTGCAGCATACACTCAATTACTGACACACCAATAGTGCAGCATACACTCAATTACGGACGCACCAATAGTGCAGCACACCCTCAATTACTGACCCTCCGATAGGGCGGCACACCCTAAATTACTGATTCTCAAACAGTGCAGAACAGCCTCAATTACTGACACTCCAATAGTGCAGCATACCGTCAATTACTGGCACTCAATAGCACAGCAGACACTCAATTACTGACCCTCTAATCGTGCGGCGCAACCCCAATTATTGACCCTCCAATAGTGCAGCATACCGTCAATTACTGACACTCCAATAGTGCAGCACACCATCAATTACTGACACTCCAATAGTGCAGCATACCGTCAATAACTGACACACCTATAGTTCAGCACAACCTCAAATTTCAGATAATTCGGTGGTGCATCACACCCTCAATTACTGACACTGCAATAGTGCTGCACACCCTCAATTACTGACCCACCAATAGCAGCACACCCTCAATTACTGACACACCTATAGTGCAGCACACCCTCAATTACTTACACTCGAATAATGCAGCACACCCTCAATTACTGACACTCCAACAGTGCAGAACAGCCTCAATTACTCACACTCGAATAGTGACGCACACCCTAAATTACTGACCCTCCAATAGTGCAGCCCACCTTTAATTACTGAACTTACGAAAGTGCAGCACACCCTCAATAACTGAGACACCTATAGTGCAGCAAACCCTCAGTTACTGACACTCCAATGGTGCAGAACTACCTCAAGTGCTAACCTTCCTGTAGTTCAGGAAAAACTCAATTACTAAGCCTCCAATAGTGCAGCACACGCTCAATTACTGACCCTCCAATAGTGCAGCACACCCTCAATTACTGACACTCAATAGCACAGCAGACACTCAATTACTGACCCTCCAATTGTGCAGCACACCCTCAATTACTGACACTCCAATAGGGCAGCACACCCTCAATTACTGACACCATGTAGTGCAGCACACGCTCAATTACAAACACTCGAATAGTGCAGCACACCCTCAATTACAAACACTCGAATAGTGCGGCACACCCTCAATTAGTGACACACCGATAGTGCAGCACAACCTCATTTACAGACAATTCGGTGTTGCAGCACACCCTCAATTACTGACACTGCAATAGTGCTGCACACCCTCAATTACTGACCCTCCAATAGTGCAGCACACCCTCAATTAGTGACACACCTATAGTGCAGCACACCCTCAATTACTTACACTCGAATAATGCAGCACACCCTCAATTACTGACACTTCAATAGTGCAGAACAGCCTCAATTACTGACCCTCCAATAGTGACGCACACCCTAAATTACTGACCCTCCAATAGTGCAGCACACCCTCATTTACTTATACTCCAAGAGTGCAGCACACCTTCTATTACTGACAAACAGGTTGCGAAGCAGACACTCAATTACTGAAACTCCAATACTGCAGCGCACCCTCAATTACTGACCCTCCAGTAGTGTAGCACCCCACAATTACTGATCCTCCAATAGTGCAGCACACCCTCAATTAGTTACACTCCAATAGTGCAGCACACCCTCAATTACTTACACTCCAAGAGTGCAGCACACCTTCTATTACTGACAAACAGGTTGCGCAGCAGACACTCAATTACTGACCTTCCTATAGGGCAACAAACCCTGAATTATTGACTCTTCAAAAGTGCAGCATACCGTAAATTATCAACCCTCCAACAGTGCAGCACACCCTCAATTACTTACACTCCAAGAGTGCAGCACACCTTCTATTACTGACAAACAGGTTGCGCAGCAGACACTCAATTACTGACCTTCCTATAGGGCAACAAACCCTGAATTATTGACCCTTCAAAAGTGCAGCATACCATAAATTTTTGAGCCTCCCACAGTGCAGCACACCCGCAATTAGTTACACTCCAATAGTGCAGCACACCCCCAATTATCGACACTTCAAGAGTGCAGCATACTGCTAATTACTCACACTACAATAGTGCAGCACACCCTCAATTACTGACACTCCAATAGTGCTGCACACCCCAATTATTGACCCTGCAATAGTGCAGCATACCATCAATTACTGACACTGCAATAGTGTAGCACCCCCTCAAATACTGTCACTCCAATAGTGCAGCACACCCTCAATTACTGACACTCCAATAGAGCAGCACACCCTCAATTACTGATTCTCCAATATGCAGCACACCCTCAATTACTGATCCTCCAATATGCAGCACACCCTCAATTATTGTCCCTCCAATCGTGCAGCTCACCATCATTACTGAGACTCCAACATTGCAGCACACCCTCAATTACTGACACTGCAATAGTTTTGCACCCTCAATTACTGACACTTCAATAGTGCAGCACACCCTCAATTACTGACACTTCAATAGTGCAGCACACCTTCAATTACTGAACTTCCGACAGTGCAGAACAGCCTCAATTACTGACACTAAAATAGTGCAGCACACCCTCAATTATTGAAGCACCAATAGACCAGCATACCGTCACTTACTGACACTCCAATAGTGACGCACACCCTCAATTACTTAGACTCAAATAGTGCAGAACACACTCAGTTACTGACCCACCAATTTTGCAGCACACCCTCAATAACTGATAATCCTGTGATGCAGCACACCCTCAATTACTGACACTCCAATAGTGACGCACACCCTCAATTACTGACACTCCAATAGTGCAGCACACCCTCAATTACTGACACGCCAATTGTGACGCACACCCTCAATTACTGACACTCCAATAGTGACGCACACCCTCAATTACTGACACACCTATAGTGCAGCAAACCCTCAATTACTTACGCTCCAATAGTGCAGCACACCACCAATTATTGACCCTTCAATAGTGCAGCACACACTCAATTACTGACACTCCAATCGTGCAGCACACCCTCAATTACTGACACTCCAATCGTGCAGCACACCCTCAATTACTGACACTGCAATAGTGCAGCACACCCTCAATTACTGACACTGCAATAGTGCAGCATACCGTCAATTACTGACACTCCAATCGTGCAGCACACCCTCAATTACTGACACTGCAATAGTGCAGCACACCCTCAATTACTGACACTGCAATAGTGCAGCATACCGTCAATTACTGACACTGCAGTAGTGTAGCACCCCCTCAAATTCTGACACTCCAATAGTGCAGCACACCCTCAATTACTGACACTCCAATAGTGCAGCACACACTCAATTACTGACACTCCAATCGTGCAGCACACCCTCAATTACTGACACTCCAATCGTGCAGCACACCCTCAATTACTGACACTGCAATAGTGCAGCACACCCTCAATTACTGACACTGCAATAGTGCAGCATACCGTCAATTACTGACACTCCAATCGTGCAGCACACCCTCAATTACTGACCCTCCAATAGTACAGCACACCCTCAATTACTGATCCTCCAATACTGCAGCACACCCTCAATTACTGACCCTCCAATAGTAGAGCACACCCTCAATTACTGATCCTCCAATACTGCAGCATACCCTCAATTACTGAAACTCCAATAGTGCAGCATACCGTTAATTACTGAAACTCCAATAGTGTAGCACACTCTCAATTACTGACACGCGAATAGTGCATCACAACCTCAATTACTGAAACTCCAATAGTGCAGCACACCCTCAATTACTGAAACTCCTATAGTGCAGCACACCCTCAATTACTGCCCCTCCAATAGTGCAGCCCACCCTCAATTACTAGCATTCCAATTGTACAGCACACACTCAATTACTTATCGTACAATAGTGCTGCACACCGTCAACTACTGACCCTCCATTAGGCCAGCACACCTTTAAATACTGACCTTCCGATAGTGCAGAACACCCTAAATTACTGACACTCCAATAGTACAGCACACCCTCAATTACTGATCCTCCAATACTGCAGCACACCGACAATTACTGACACTCCAATAGTGCAGCACACCCTCAATTACTGAAACTCCAATAGTGCAGCAAACCCACAATTACTGACACTCGAATAGTGCAGCACACCCTCAATTACTGAAACACCAATAGTGCAGCACACCCTCAATTACTGCCCCTCCAATAGTGCAGCCCACGCTCAATTACTGGCATTCCAATAGTACAGCACACACTCAATTACTTATCGTACAATAGTGCTGCATACCGTCAACTACTGACCCTCCAATAGGCCAGCACACCTTTAAATACTGAGCTTCCAACAGTGCAGAATACCGTAAATTACTGACACTCCAATTGTGCAGCACACCCACAATTACTCACATTCCGAGAGTGCAGAACAGCCTCAATTACTGAAACTCCAATAGTGAAGGAAACCTTTAATTACTGACTCTCCAATACTGCAGCACACCCTCCTTTACTTACACCTCAATAGTACACCTACAGTTCAGCACACCCCCAATTACTGACATTCCAATAGTGCAGCACACCCTCAATTACTGACATGCTAGTAACACAGCAGACACTCAATTACTGACCCTCTAATAGTGCAGCAGACACTTAATTATTGACCCACCAGAAGTGCAGCATACTGTCACTTACTGACACTCCAGTAGTGCAGCACAAACTCAATTACTGACATTCCAATAATGCAGCACACCCTCTATTACTGATCCTCCAATATTGCTGCACACCCTCAATTACTGACCTTCCGACAGCGCAGCACACCCAAAATTACTGACCCTCCAATAGTACAGCATACCCTCAATTACTGATCCTCCGATACTGCAGCACACCCTCAATTACTGACACTCCAATAGTGCAGCACACCCTCAATTACTGAAACTCCAGTAGTGCAGCATACCGTTAATTACTGAAACTCCAATAGTGCAGCACACCCTCAATTACTGACACTCGAATAGTGCAGCACACCCTCAATTACTGAAACTCCAATAGTGCAACACACCCTCAATTACTGAAACACCAATAGTGCAACACACCCTCAATTACTGAAACTCCAATATTGCTGCATACCCTCAATTACTGAAACTCTAATAGTGCAGCATCCCGTTAATTACTGACACTCCAATCGTGCAGCACACCCTCAATTACTAATCCTCCGATACTGCAGCACACCCTCAATTACTGACACTCCAATCGTGCAGCACACCCTCAATTACTGACACTCCAACAGTGCAGCACACCCTCAATTACTGACACTCCAATCATGCAGCACACCCTCAATTACTGACACTCCAACAGTGCAGCACAGCCTCAATTAATGACACTCCAATAGTGCAGCACATCCTCAATTACTGGCATTCCAATAGTACAGCACACCCTCAATTACTGATCCTCCGATACTGCAGCACACCCTCAATTACTGACACTCCAATAGTGCAGCGCAACCTCAATTACCGATCCTCCAATCATGCAGCACACCCACAATTACTCACATTCCGAGAGTGCAGAACAGCCTCAATTACTGAAACTCCAATAGTGAAGGAAACCTTTAATTACTGACTCTCCAATACTGCAGCACACCCTCCTTTACTTACACTTCAATAGTACACCTACAGTTCAGCACACCCCCAATTACTGACATTCCAATAGTGCAGCACACCCTCAATTACTGACATGCTAGTAGCACAGCAGACACTCAATTACTAACCCTCTAATAGTGCAGCATTCCCTTAATTATTGACCCTCCAAAAGTGCAGCATACTGTCAATTACTGATACTCCAGTAGTGCAGCACAAACTCAATTACTGACATTCCAATAATGCAGCACAAACTCAATTACTGATCCTCCATTATTGCTGCACACCTTCAATTACTGACCTTCCGACAGTGCAGAACACCCTAAATTACTGACACTCCAATTGTGCAGCACACCCTCAATTACTGAAACTCCAGTAGTGCAGCATACCGTTAATTACTGAAACTCCAATAGTGCAGCACACCCTCAATTACTGACACTCGAATAGTGCAGCATACCCTCAATTACTGACACTCCAATAGTGCAGCACACCCTCAATTACTGAAACTCCAATAGTGCAACACACCCTCAATTACTGAAACACCAATAGTGCAACACACCCTCAATTACTGAAACTCCAATATTGCTGCATACCCTCAATTACTGAAACTCTAATAGTGCAGCATACTGTTAATTACTGACACTCCAATCGTGCAGCACACCCTCAATTACTGATCCTCCGATACTGCAGCACACCCTCAAATACTGACACTCCAATCGTGCAGCGCACCCTCAATTACTGACACTCCAGTCATGCAGCACACCCTCAATTACTCACACTCCAACAGTGCAGCACAGCCTCAATTACTGATCCTCCGATACTGCAGCACACCCTCAAATACTGACACTCCAATAGTGCAGCACACACTCAATTACTGACCCTCCAATAGTGCAGCACCCTCAATTACTGACACTCCATTAGTGCAGCACACCCCCAATAGTGCAGCATACCGTCAATTACTGACCCTTGAATAGTGCAGCATACCGTCAATTACTGACACTCCAATAGTGCAGCACAACCTCAATTACTGACACTCCAATAGTGCAGCCCACCCTCAATTACTGGCAATCCAATAGTACAGCACACCCTCAATTACTCACATTCCGAGAGTGCAGAACAGCCTCAATTACTGACACTCCAATAGTGAAGGAAACCTTTAATTACTGACACTCCAATACTGCAGCACATTCTCCTTTACTTACACTTCAATAGCACACCTACAGTTCAGCACACCACCAATTACTGACATTCCAATAGTGCTGCACACCCTCAATTACTGAAACTCCAATAGTGCAGCTTACCGTTAATTACTGAAACTCCAACAGTGCAACACACCCTCAATTACTGACACTCGAATAGTGCAGCACACCCTCAATTACTGAAATTCCAATAGTGCAGCACACTTTCAATTACTGAAACTCCAATAGTGCAACACACCCTCAATTACTGAAACTCCAATAGTGCAGCAAACCCTCAATTACTGACGTTCAAATAGTGCAGGACACACTCAATTACTGACACTCCAATAGTGCAACACACCCTCAATTACTGACCCGCCAATAGTGCAGCACACACTCAATTACTGACACTTCAATAGTGCAGCATACCGTTAATTACTGAAACTCCAATAGTGCAGCACACCCTCAATTACTGACACTCGAATAGTGCAGCACACCCTCAATTACTGAAACTCCAATAGTGCAACACACCCTCAATTACTGAAACACCAATTGTGCAACACACCCTCAATTACTGAAACTCCAATATTGCTGCATACCCTCAATTACTGAAACTCTAATAGTGCAGCATACCGTTAATTACTGACACTCCAATCGTGCAGCACACCCTCAATTACTAATCCTCCGATACTGCAGCACACCCTCAAATACTGACACTCCAATCGTGCAGCACACCCTCAATTACTGACACTCCAATCATGCAGCACACCCTCAATTACTGACACTCCAACAGTGCAGCACAGCCTCAATTAATGACACTCCAACAGTGCAGCACAGCCTCAATTACTGACACTCCAATAGTACAGCACACCCTCAATTACTGATCCTCCGATACTGCAGCACACCCTCAATTACTGACACTCCAATAGTGCAGCACACCCACAATTACTCACATTCCGAGAGTGCAGAACAGCCTCAATTACTGAAACTCCAATAGTGAAGGAAACCTTTAATTACTGACTCTCCAATACTGCAGCACACCCTCCTTTACTTACACTTCAATAGTACACTTACAGTTCAGCACACCCCCAATTACTGACATTCAATAGTGCAGCACACCCTCAATTACTGACATGCTAGTAGCACAGCAGACACTCAATTACTAACCCTCTAATAGTGCAGCATTCCCTTAATTATTGACCCTCCAAAAGTGCAGCATACTGTCAATTACTGATACTCCAGTAGTGCAGCACAAACTCAATTACTGACATTCCAATAATGCAGCACAAACTCAATTACTGATCCTCCATTATTGCTGCACACCTTCAATTACTGACCTTCCGACAGTGCAGCACACCCTCAATTACTGAAACTCCAGTAGTGCAGCATACCGTTAATTACTGAAACTCCAATAGTGCAGCACACTCTCAATTACTAACACTCAAATAGTGCAGCATACCCTCAATTACTGACACTCCAATAGTGCAGCACACCCTCAATTACTGACACTCCAGTCATGCAGCACACCCTCAATTACTGAAACTCCAACAGTGCAGCACAGCCTCAATTACTGATCCTCCGATACTGCAGCACACCCTCAAATACTGACACTCCAATCGTGCAGCACACACTCAATTACTGACCCTCCAATAGTGCAGCACCCTCAATTACTGACACTCCATTAGTGCAGCACACCCCCAATAGTGCAGCATACCGTCAATTACTGACCCTTGAATAGTGCAGCATACCGTCAATTACTGACACTCCAATAGTGCAGCACAACCTCAATTACTGACACTCCAATAGTGCAGCCCACCCTCAATTACTGGCAATCCAATAGTACAGCACACCCTCAATTACTCACATTCCGAGAGTGCAGAACAGCCTCAATTACTGACACTCCAATAGTGAAGGAAACCTTTAATTACTGACACTCCAATACTGCAGCACATTCTCCTTTACTTACACTTCAATAGCACACCTACAGTTCAGCACACCACCAATTACTGACATTCCAATAGTGCTGCACACCCTCAATTACTGATCCTCTAATATTGCAGCAGACACTTAATTATTGACCCTCCAAAAGTGCAGCATACCATCAATTACTGAGACTCCAGTAGTGCAGCACACCCTCAATTACTGACACTACAATAATGCAGCACAACATCAATTACTGATCCTCCAATATTGCTGCACACCTTCAATTACTGACCTTTGGACAGTGCAGAACACCCTAAATTACTGACACTCCAATTGTGAAGCAGACCCTCTATTACTGACGCTCCAATAGTGCAGCACACCCTCAATTACTGACACTCCAATTGTGCAGCACACCCTCAATTACTGAAACTCCAATAGTGCAGCTTACCGTTAATTACTGAAACTCCAACAGTGCAACACACCCTCAATTACTGACACTCGAATAGTGCAGCACACCCTCAATTACTGAAATTCCAATAGTGCAGCACACCTTCAATTACTGAAACTCCAATAGTGCAACACACCCTCAATTACTGAAACTCCAATAGTGCAGCAAACCCTCAATTACTGACGTTCAAATAGTGCAGGACACACTCAATTACTGACACTCCAATAGTGCAACACACCCTCAATTACTGACCCGCCAATAGTGCAGCACACACTCAATTACTGACACTTCAATAGTGCAGCATACCGTTAATTACTGAAACTCCAATAGTGCAGCACACCCTCAATTACTGACACTCGAATAGTGCAGCACACCCTCAATTACTGAAACTCCAATAGTGCAACACACCCTCAATTACTGAAATACCAATAGTGCAACACACCCTCAATTACTGAAACTCCAATATTGCTGCATACCCTCAATTACTGAAACTCTAATAGTGCAGCATACCGTTAATTACTGACACTCCAATCGTGCAGCACACCCTCAATTACTAATCCTCCGATACTGCAGCACACCCTCAAATACTGACACTCCAATCGTGCAGCACACCCTCAATTACTGACACTCCAATCATGCAGCACACCCTCAATTACTGACACTCCAACAGTGCAGCACAGCCTCAATTAATGACACTCCAACAGTGCAGCACAGCCTCAATTACTGACACTCCAATAGTACAGCACACCCTCAATTACTGATCCTCCGATACTGCAGCACACCCTCAATTACTGACACTCCAATAGTGCAGCACACCCACAATTACTCATATTCCGAGAGTGCAGAACAGCCTCAATTACTGAAACTCCAATAGTGAAGGAAACCTTTAATTACTGACTCTCCAATACTGCAGCACACCCTCCTTTACTTACACTTCAATAGTACACCTACAGTTCAGCACACCCCCAATTACTGACATTCCAATAGTGCAGCACACCCTCAATTACTGACATGCTAGTAGCACAGCAGACACTCAATTACTAACCCTCTAATAGTGCAGCATTCCCTTAATTATTGACCCTCCAAAAGTGCAGCATACTGTCAATTACTGATACTCCAGTAGTGCAGCACAAACTCAATTACTGACATTCCAATAATGCAGCACAAACTCAATTACTGATCCTCCATTATTGCTGCACACCTTCAATTACTGACCTTCCGACAGTGCAGCACACCCTCAATTACTGAAACTCCAGTAGTGCAGCATACCGTTAATTACTGAAACTCCAATAGTGCAGCACACCCTCAATTACTGACACTCGAATAGTGCAGCATACCCTCAATTACTGACACTCCAATAGTGCAGCACACCCTCAATTACTGAAACTCCAATAGTGCAACACACCCTCAATTACTGAAACACCAATAGTGCAACACACCCTCAATTACTGAAACTCCAATATTGCTGCATACCCTCAATTACTGAAACTCTAATAGTGCAGCATACTGTTAATTACTGACACTCCAATCGTGCAGCACACCCTCAATTACTGATCCTCCGATACTGCAGCACACCCTCAAATACTGACACTCCAATCGTGCAGCGCACCCTCAATTACTGACACTCCAGTCATGCAGCACACCCTCAATTACTCACACTCCAACAGTGCAGCACAGCCTCAATTACTGATCCTCCGATACTGCAGCACACCCTCAAATACTGACACTCCAATAGTGCAGCACACACTCAATTACTGACCCTCTAATAGTGCAGCACCCTCAATTACTGACACTCCATTAGTGCAGCACACCCCCAATAGTGCAGCATACCGTCAATTACTGACCCTTGAATAGTGCAGCATACCGTCAATTACTGACACTCCAATAGTGCAGCACAACCTCAATTACTGACACTCCAATAGTGCAGCCCACCCTCAATTACTGGCAATCCAATAGTACAGCACACCCTCAATTACTCACATTCCGAGAGTGCAGAACAGCCTCAATTACTGACACTCCAATAGTGAAGGAAACCTTTAATTACTGACACTCCAATACTGCAGCACATTCTCCTTTACTTACACTTCAATAGCACACCTACAGTTCAGCACACCACCAATTACTGACATTCCAATAGTGCTGCACACCCTCAATTACTGATCCTCTAATATTGCAGCAGACACTTAATTATTGACCCTCCAAAAGTGCAGCATACCATCAATTACTGAGACTCCAGTAGTGCAGCACACCCTCAATTACTGACACTACAATAATGCAGCACAATATCAATTACTGATCCTCCAATATTGCTGCACACCTTCAATTACTGACCTTTGGACAGTGCAGAACACCCTAAATTACTGACACTCCAATTGTGAAGCAGACCCTCTATTACTGACGCTCCAATAGTGCAGCACACCCTCAATTACTGACACTCCAATTGTGCAGCACACCCTCAATTACTGATCCTCCAATATTGCAGCACACCCTCAATTACTGAAACTCCAATAGTGCAGCTTACCGTTAATTACTGAAACTCCAACAGTGCAACACACCCTCAATTACTGACACTCGAATAGTGCAGCAAACCCTCAATTACTGACGTTCAAATAGTGCAGGACACACTCAATTACTGACACTCCAATAGTGCAACACACCCTCAATTACTGACCCGCCAATAGTGCAGCACACACTCAATTACTGACACTTCAATAGTGCAGCATACCGTTAATTACTGAAACTCCAATAGTGCAGCACACCCTCAATTACTGACACTCGAATAGTGCAGCACACCCTCAATTACTGAAACTCCAATAGTGCAACACACCCTCAATTACTGAAATACCAATAGTGCAACACACCCTCAATTACTGGAACTCCAATATTGCTGCATACCCTCAATTACTGAAACTCTAATAGTGCAGCATACCGTTAATTACTGACACTCCAATCGTGCAGCACACCCTCAATTACTAATCCTCCGATACTGCAGCACACCCTAAAATACTGACACTCCAATCGTGCAGCACACCCTCAATTACTGACACTCCAATCATGCAGCACACCCTCAATTACTGACACTCCAACAGTGCAGCACAGCCTCAATTAATGACACTCCAACAGTGCAGCACAGCCTCATTTACTGACACTCCAATAGTACAGCACACCCTCAATTACTGATCCTCCGATACTGCAGCACACCCTCAATTACTGACACTCCAATAGTGCAGCACACCCACAATTACTCACATTCCGAGAGTGCAGAACAGCCTCAATTACTGAAACTCCAATAGTGAAGGAAACCTTTAATTACTGACTCTCCAATACTGCAGCACACCCTCCTTTACTTACACTTCAATAGTACACCTACAGTTCAGCACACCCCCAATTACTGACATTCAATAGTGCAGCACACCCTCAATTACTGACATGCTAGTAGCACAGCAGACACTCAATTACTAACCCTCTAATAGTGCAGCATTCCCTTAATTATTGACCCTCCAAAAGTGCAGCATACTGTCAATTACTGATACTCCAGTAGTGCAGCACAAACTCAATTACTGACATTCCAATAATGCAGCACAAACTCAATTACTGATCCTCCATTATTGCTGCACACCTTCAATTACTGACCTTCCGACAGTGCAGCACACCCTCAATTACTGAAACTCCAGTAGTGCAGCATACCGTTAATTACTGAAACTCCAATAGTGCAGCACACTCTCAATTACTAACACTCAAATAGTGCAGCATACCCTCAATTACTGACACTCCAATAGTGCAGCACACCCTCAATTACTGACACTCCAGTCATGCAGCACACCCTCAATTACTGAAACTCCAACAGTGCAGCACAGCCTCAATTACTGATCCTCCGATACTGCAGCACACCCTCAAATACTGACACTCCAATCGTGCAGCACACACTCAATTACTGACCCTCCAATAGTGCAGCACCCTCAATTACTGACACTCCATTAGTGCAGCACACCCCCAATAGTGCAGCATACCGTCAATTACTGACCCTTGAATAGTGCAGCATACCGTCAATTACTGACACTCCAATAGTGCAGCACAACCTCAATTACTGACACTCCAATAGTGCAGCCCACCCTCAATTACTGGCAATCCAATAGTACAGCACACCCTCAATTACTCACATTCCGAGAGTGCAGAACAGCCTCAATTACTGACACTCCAATAGTGAAGGAAACTTTAATTACTGACACTCCAATACTGCAGCACATTCTCCTTTACTTACACTTCAATAGCACACCTACAGTTCAGCACACCACCAATTACTGACATTCCAATAGTGCTGCACACCCTCAATTACTGATCCTCTAATATTGCAGCAGACACTTAATTATTGACCCTCCAAAAGTTCAGCATACCATTAATTACTGACACTCCAGTAGTGCAGCACACCCTCAATTACTGACACTACAATAATGCAGCACAACATCAATTACTGATCCTCCAATATTGCTGCACACCTTCAATTACTGACCTTTGGACAGTGCAGAACACCCTAAATTACTGACACTCCAATTGTGAAGCAGACCCTCTATTACTGACGCTCCAATAGTGCAGCACACCCTCAATTACTGACACTCCAATTGTGCAGCACACCCTCAATTACTGATCCTCCAATATTGCAGCACACCCTCAATTACTGAAACTCCAATAGTGCAGCTTACCGTTAATTACTGAAACTCCAACAGTGCAACACACCCTCAATTACTGACACTCGAATAGTGCAGCACACCCTCAATTACTGAAATTCCAATAGTGCAGCACACTTTCAATTACTGAAACTCCAATAGTGCAACACACCCTCAATTACTGAAACTCCAATAGTGCAGCAAACCCTCAATTACTGACGTTCAAATAGTGCAGGACACACTCAATTACTGACACTCCAATAGTGCAACACACCCTCAATTACTGACCCGCCAATAGTGCAGCACACACTCAATTACTGACACTTCAATAGTGCAGCATACCGTTAATTACTGAAACTCCAATAGTGCAGCACACCCTCAATTACTGACACTCGAATAGTGCAGCACACCCTCAATTACTGACACTCGAATAGTGCAACACACCCTCAATTACTGAAACACCAATAGTGCAACACACCCTCAATTACTGAAACTCCAATATTGCTGCATACCCTCAATTACTGAAACTCTAATAGTGCAGCATACCGTTAATTACTGACACTCCAATCGTGCAGCACACCCTCAATTACTAATCCTCCGATACTGCAGCACACCCTCAAATACTGACACTCCAATCGTGCAGCACACCCTCAATTACTGACACTCCAATCATGCAGCACACCCTCAATTACTGACACTCCAACAGTGCAGCACAGCCTCAATTAATGACACTCCAACAGTGCAGCACAGCCTCAATTACTGACACTCCAATAGTACAGCACACCCTCAATTACTGATCCTCCGATACTGCAGCACACCCTCAATTACTGACACTCCAATAGTGCAGCACACCCACAATTACTCACATTCCGAGAGTGCAGAACAGCCTCAATTACTGAAACTCCAATAGTGAAGGAAACCTTTAATTACTGACTCTCCAATACTGCAGCACACCCTCCTTTACTTACACTTCAATAGTACACCTACAGTTCAGCACACCCCCAATTACTGACATTCCAATAGTGCAGCACACCCTCAATTACTGACATGCTAGTAGCACAGCAGACACTCAATTACTAACCCTCTAATAGTGCAGCATTCCCTTAATTATTGACCCTCCAAAAGTGCAGCATACTGTCAATTACTGATACTCCAGTAGTGCAGCACAAACTCAATTACTGACATTCCAATAATGCAGCACAAACTCAATTACTGATCCTCCATTATTGCTGCACACCTTCAATTACTGACCTTCCGACAGTGCAGCACACCCTCAATTACTGAAACTCCAGTAGTGCAGCATACCGTTAATTACTGAAACTCCAATAGTGCAGCACACCCTCAATTACTGACACTCGAATAGTGCAGCATACCCTCAATTACTGACACTCCAATAGTGCAGCACACCCTCAATTACTGAAACTCCAATAGTGCAACACACCCTCAATTACTGAAACACCAATAGTGCAACACACCCTCAATTACTGAAACTCCAATATTGCTGCATACCCTCAATTACTGAAACTCTAATAGTGCAGCATACTGTTAATTACTGACACTCCAATCGTGCAGCACACCCTCAATTACTGATCCTCCGATACTGCAGCACACCCTCAAATACTGACACTCCAATCGTGCAGCGCACCCTCAATTACTGACACTCCAGTCATGCAGCACACCCTCAATTACTCACACTCCAACAGTGCAGCACAGCCTCAATTACTGATCCTCCGATACTGCAGCACACCCTCAAATACTGACACTCCAATAGTGCAGCACACACTCAATTACTGACCCTCTAATAGTGCAGCACCCTCAATTACTGACACTCCATTAGTGCAGCACACCCCCAATAGTGCAGCATACCGTCAATTACTGACCCTTGAATAGTGCAGCATACCGTCAATTACTGACACTCCAATAGTGCAGCACAACCTCAATTACTGACACTCCAATAGTGCAGCCCACCCTCAATTACTGGCAATCCAATAGTACAGCACACCCTCAATTACTCACATTCCGAGAGTGCAGAACAGCCTCAATTACTGACACTCCAATAGTGAAGGAAACCTTTAATTACTGACACTCCAATACTGCAGCACATTCTCCTTTACTTACACTTCAATAGCACACCTACAGTTCAGCACACCACCAATTACTGACATTCCAATAGTGCTGCACACCCTCAATTACTGATCCTCTAATATTGCAGCAGACACTTAATTATTGACCCTCCAAAAGTGCAGCATACCATCAATTACTGAGACTCCAGTAGTGCAGCACACCCTCAATTACTGACACTACAATAATGCAGCACAACATCAATTACTGATCCTCCAATATTGCTGCACACCTTCAATTACTGACCTTTGGACAGTGCAGAACACCCTAAATTACTGACACTCCAATTGTGAAGCAGACCCTCTATTACTGACGCTCCAATAGTGCAGCACACCCTCAATTACTGACACTCCAATTGTGCAGCACACCCTCAATTACTGATCCTCCAATATTGCAGCACACCCTCAATTACTGAAACTCCAATAGTGCAGCTTACCGTTAATTACTGAAACTCCAACAGTGCAACGCACCCTCAATTACTGACACTCGAATAGTGCAGCACACCCTCAATTACTGAAATTCCAATAGTGCAGCACACTTTCAATTACTGAAACTCCAATAGTGCAACACACCCTCAATTACTGAAACTCCAATAGTGCAGCAAACCCTCAATTACTGACGTTCAAATAGTGCAGGACACACTCAATTACTGACACTCCAATAGTGCAACACACCCTCAATTACTGACCCGCCAATAGTGCAGCACACAATCAATTACTGACACTTCAATAGTGCAGCATACCGTTAATTACTGAAACTCCAATAGTGCAGCACACCCTCAATTACTGACACTCGAATAGTGCAGCACACCCTCAATTACTGAAACTCCAATAGTGCAACACACCCTCAATTACTGAAACACCAATAGTGCAACACACCCTCAATTACTGAAACTCCAATATTGCTGCATACCCTCAATTACTGAAACTCTAATAGTGCAGCATACCGTTAATTACTGACACTCCAATCGTGCAGCACACCCTCAATTACTTATCCTCCGATACTGCAGCACACCCTCAAATACTGACTCTCCAATAGTGCAGCATACCCTCAATTACTGATCTTCAAATAGTGCAGGACACACTCAATTCCTGAGACTCCAATAGTGCAACACACCCTCAATTACTGACCCACCAATAGTGCAGCACACCCTCAATTACTGAAACTTCAATAGTGCAACACACCCTCAATTACTGCCCCTCCAATAGTGCAGCGTACCCTCAATTACTTAGACTCCAATAGAGCAGAACACCGACATTTACTGATACATTTATAGATCAGCAGATCCTCAATTACCGATCCTCCAAACGTGCATCACACCCTCAATTACTGATACTCAAAAAGTGCAGAAGAGCTTCAATTTCTGACACTCCAATCGTGCAGCACACCCTCAATTACTAACACTCCAATCATGCAGCACACCCTCAATTTCTGACACTCCAACAGTGCAGCACAGCCTCAATTACTGCCCCTCCAATAGTGCAGCCCACCCTCAATTACTGGCATTCCAATTGTACAGCACACACTCAATTACTTATCGTACAATAGTGCTGCACACCGTCAACTACTGACCCTCCAATAGGCCAGCACACCTTTAATTACTGAGCTTCCAACAGTGCAGAATACCGTAAATTACTGACACTCCAATTGTGCAGCACACCCTCAATTACTGACACTCCAATAGTGCAGCACACCCTCAATTACTGATCCTCCAATACTGCAGCACACCCTCAATTACCGATCCTCCAATTGTGCAGCACACCCACAATTACTCACATTCCGAGAGTGCAGAACAGCCTCAATTAATGAAACTCCAATAGTGAAGGAAACCTTTAATTACTGACTCTCCAATACTGCAGCACACCCTCCTTTACTTACACCTCAATAGTACACCTACAGTTCAGCACACCCCCAATTACTGACATTCCAATAGTGCAGCACACCCTCAATTACTGACATGCTAGTAACACAGCAGACACTCAATTACTGACCCTCTAATAGTGCAGCAGACACTTAATTATTGACCCTCCAGAAGTGCAGCATACTGTCACTTACTGACACTCCAGTAGTGCAGCACAAACTCAATTACTGACATTCCAATAATGCAGCACACCCTCTATTACTGATCCTCCAATATTGCTGCACACCCTCAATTACTGACCTTCCGACAGCGCAGCACACCCAAAATTACTGACCCTCCAATAGTACAGCACACCCTCAATTACTGATCCTCCGATACTGCAGCACACCCTCAATTACTGAAACTCCAATAGTGCAGCATACCGTTAATTACTGGAACTCCAATAGTGCAGCACACCCTCAATTACTGACACTCGAATAGTGCAGCACACCCTCAATTACTGAAACTCCAATAGTGCAACACACCCTCAATTACTGAAACACCAATAGTGCAACACACCCTCAATTACTGAAACTCCAATATTGCTGCATACCCTCAATTACTGAAACTCTAATAGTGCAGCATACCGTTAATTACTGACACTCCAATCGTGCAGCACACCCTCAATTACTAATCCTCCGATACTGCAGCACACCCTCAAATACTGACACTCCAATCGTGCAGCTCACCCTCAATTACTGACACTCCAATCATGCAGCACACCCTCAATTACTGACACTCCAACAGTGCAGCACAGCCTCAATTAATGACACTCCAATAGTGCAGCACATCCTCAATTACTGGCATTCCAATAGTACAGCACACCCTCAATTACTGATCCTCCGATACTGCAGCACACCCTCAATTACTGACACTCCAATAGTGCAGCACAACCTCAATTACCGATCCTCCAATCGTGCAGCACACCCACAATTACTCACATTCCGAGAGTGCAGAACAGCCTCAATTACTGAAACTCCAATAGTGAAGGAAACCTTTAATTACTGACTCTCCAATACTGCAGCACACCCTTCTTTACTTACACTTCAATAGTACACCTACAGTTCAGCACACCCCCAATTACTGACATTCCAATAGTGCAGCACACCCTCAATTACTGACATGCTAGTAGCACAGCAGACACTCAATTACTAACCCTCTAATAGTGCAGCATTCCCTTAATTATTGACCCTCCAAAAGTGCAGCATACTGTCAATTACTGATACTCCAGTAGTGCAGCACAAACTCAATTACTGACATTCCAATAATGCAGCACAAACTCAATTACTGATCCTCCATTATTGCTGCACACCTTCAATTACTGACCTTCCGACAGTGCAGAACACCCTAAATTACTGACACTCCAATTGTGCAGCACACCCTCTATTACTGATCCTCCAATATTGCTGCACACCCTCAATTACTGACCTTCCGACAGCGCAGCACACCCAAAATTACTGACCCTCCAATAGTACAGCACACCCTCAATTACTGATCCTCCGATACTGCAGCACACCCTCAATTACTGACACTCCAATAGTGCAGCACACCCTCAATTACTGAAACTCCAGTAGTGCAGCATACCGTTAATTACTGAAACTCCAATAGTGCAGCACACCCTCAATTACTGACACTCGAATAGTGCAGCATACCCTCAATTACTGACACTCCAATAGTGCAGCACACCCTCAATTACTGAAACTCCAATAGTGCAACACACCCTCAATTACTGAAACACCAATAGTGCAACACACCCTCAATTACTGAAACTCCAATATTGCTGCATACCCTCAATTACTGAAACTCTAATAGTGCAGCATACCGTTAATTACTGACACTCCAATCGTGCAGCACACCCTCAATTACTGATCCTCCGATACTGCAGCACACCCTCAAATACTGACACTCCAATCGTGCAGCGCACCCTCAATTACTGACACTCCAGTCATGCAGCACACCCTCAATTACTCACACTCCAACAGTGCAGCACAGCCTCAATTACTGATCCTCCGATACTGCAGCACACCCTCAAATACTGACACTCCAATAGTGCAGCACACACTCAATTACTGACCCTCCAATAGTGCAGCACCCTCAATTACTGACACTCCATTAGTGCAGCACACCCCCAATAGTGCAGCATACCGTCAATTACTGACCCTTGAATAGTGCAGCATACCGTCAATTACTGACACTCCAATAGTGCAGCACAACCTCAATTACTGACACTCCAATAGTGCAGCCCACCCTCAATTACTGGCATTCCAATAGTACAGCACACCCTCAATTACTCACATTCCGAGAGTGCAGAACAGCCTCAATTACTGACACTCCAATAGTGAAGGAAACCTTTAATTACTGACTCTCCAATACTGCAGCACATTCTCCTTTACTTACACTTCAATAGCACACCTACAGTTCAGCACACCACCAATTACTGACATTCCAATAGTGCTGCACACCCTCAATTACTGATCCTCTAATACTGCAGCAGACACTTAATTATTGACCCTCCAAAAGTGCAGCATACCATCAATTACTGACACTCCAGTAGTGCAGCACACCCTCAATTACTGACACTACAATAATGCAGCACAACATCAATTACTGATCCTCCAATATTGCTGCACACCTTCAATTACTGACCTTTGGACAGTGCAGAACACCCTAAATTACTGACACTCCAATTGTGCAGCAGACCCTCTATTACTGACGCTCCAATAGTGCAGCACACCCTCAATTACTGACACCCCAATTGTGCAGCACACCCTCAATTACTGATCCTCCAATATTGCAGCACACCCTCAATTACTGAAACTCCAATAGTGCAGCTTACCGTTAATTACTGAAACTCCAACAGTGCAACACACCCTCAATTACCGACACTCGAATAGTGCAGCACACCCTCAATTACTGAAATTCCAATAGTGCAGCACACTTTCAATTACTGAAACTCCAATAGTGCAACACACCCTCAATTACTGAAACTCCAATAGTGCAGCAAACCCTCAATTACTGACGTTCAAATAGTGCAGGACACACTCAATTACTGACACTCCAATAGTGCAACACACCCTCAATTACTGACCCGCCAATAGTGCAGCACACACTCAATTACTGACACTTCAATAGTGCAGCACTCCCTCAATTACTGACACTTCAATAGTGCAGCACACCCTCAATTACTGACCCTGCAATAGTGCAGCATACCCTCAATTACTGATCTTCAAATAGTGCAGGACACACTCAATTCCTGAGACTCCAATAGTGCAACACACCCTCAATTACTGACCCACCAATAGTGCAGCACAGCCTCAATTACTGACCCTCCAATAGTGCAGCATACCCTCAATTACTGACCTTCAAATAGTGCAGGACACACTCAATTACTGAGACTCCAATAGTGCAACACACCCTCAATTACTGACCCACCAATAGTGCAGCACACCCTCAATTACTGAAACTTCAATAGTGCAACACACCCTCAATTACTGCCCCTCCAATAGTGCAGCGTACCCTCAATTACTTAGACTCCAATAGAGCAGAACACCGACATTTACTGATACATTTATAGAGCAGCAGATCCTCAATTACCGATCCTCCAAACGTGCATCACACCCTCAATTACTGATACTCAAAAAGTGCAGAACAGCTTCAATTTCTGACACTCCAATCGTGCAGCACACCCTCAATTACTAACACTCCAATCATGCAGCACACCCTCAATTTCTGACACTCCAACAGTGCAGCACACCCTCAATTAATGACACTCCAACAGTGCAGCACCGCCTCAATTACTGACACTCCAATAGTACAGCACACCCTCAATTACTGATCCTCCGATACTGCAGCACACACTCAATTACTGAGACTCCAATAGTGCAACACACCCTCAATTACTGACACTCCAATCGTGCAGCACACCCTCAATTACTGACACTCCAATCGTGCAGCACACCCTCAATTACTGACACTGCAATAGTGCAGCACACCCTCAATTATTGAAACTTCAATAGTGCAACACACCCTCAATTACTGCCCCTCCAATAGTGCAGCGTACCCTCAATTACTTAGACGGCAATAGAGCAGAACACCGACATTTACTGATACATTTATAGAGCAGCAGATCCTCAATTACCGATCCTCCAAACGTGCATCACACCCTCAATTACTGGTACTCAAAAAGTGCAGAACAGCTTCAATTTCTGACACTCCAATCGTGCAGAACACCCTCAATTACTAACACTCCAATCATGCAGCACACCCTCAATTTCTGACACTCCAACAGTGCAGCACACCCTCAATTACTGACACTCCAATCGTTCAGCACACCCTCAATTACTGACACGCCAACAGTGCAGCACAGCCTCAATTAATGACACTACAATTGTGCAGCACAATATCAATTACTGATCCTCCAATATTGCTGCACACCTTCAATTACTGACCTTCGGACAGTGCAGAACACCCTAAATTACTGACACTCCAATTGTGCAGCAGACCCTCTATTACTGACGCTCCAATAGTGCAGCACACCCTCAATTACTGATACTCAAAAAGTGCAGAACAGCTTCAATTTCTGACACTCCAATCGTGCAGCACACCCTAAATTACTGACACTCCACTTGTGCAGCAGACCCTCTATTACTGACGCTCCAATAGTGCAGCACACCCTCAATTACTGACATTCCAATAGTCCAGCACACCCTCAATTACTGATCCTCCAATACAGCAGCACACCCTCAATTACTGACAATCCAATAGTGCAGCACACGCTCAATTACTGAAACTCCACTAGTGCAGCTTACCGTTAATTACTGAAACTCCAATAGTGCAACACACCCTCAATTACTGACACTCGAATAGTGCAGCACACCCTCAATTACTGAAATTCCAATAGTGCAGCACACTTTCAATTACTGAAACTCCAATATTGCAACAAACCCTCAATTACTGAAACTCCAATAGTGCAACACACCCTCAATTACTGACCCACCAATAGTGCAGCACACTCTCAATTACTGACACTTCAATAGTGCAGCACACCCTCAATTACTGACACTTCAATAGTGCAGCACACCCTCAATTACTGACCCTCCAATAGTGCAGCACACCCTCAATTACTGACCTTCAAATAATGCAGCACACCCTCAATTACTGAGACTTCAATAGTGCAACACACCCTCAATTACTGACCCACCAATAGTGCAGCACACCCTCAATTACTGAAACTTCAATAGTGCAGCACACCCTCAATTACTGCCCCTCCAATAGTGCAGCATACCCTCAATTACTTACACTCCAATAGAGCAGAACACCGACATTTACTGATACATTTATAGAGCAGCAGATCCTCAATTACCGAACCTCCAAACGTGCATCACACCGTCAATTACTGATACTCAAAAAGTGCAGAACAGCTTCAATTTCTGACACTCCAATCGTGCAGCACACCCTCAATTACTGACGTTCAAATAGTGCAGGACACACTCAATTACTGACACTCCAATAGTGCAACACACCCTCAATTACTGACCAGCCAATAGTGCAGCACACACTCAATTACTGACACTTCAATAGTGCAGCACTCCCTCAATTACTGACACTTCAATAGTGCAGCACACCCTCAATTACTGACCCTGCAATAGTGCAGCATACCCTCAATTACTGATCTTCAAATAGTGCAGGACACACTCAATTCCTGAGACTCCAATAGTGCAACACACCCTCAATTACTGACCCACCAATAGTGCAGCACACCCTCAATTACTGAAACTTCAATAGTGCAACACACCCTCAATTACTGCCCCTCCAATAGTGCAGCGTACCCTCAATTACTTAGACTCCAATAGAGCAGAACACCGACATTTACTGATACATTTATAGAGCAGCAGATCCTCAATTACCGATCCTCCAAACGTGCATCACACCCTCAATTACTGATACTCAAAAAGTGCAGAACAGCTTCAATTTCTGACACTCCAATCGTGCAGCACACCCTCAATTACTAACACTCCAATCATGCAGCACACCCTCAATTTCTGACACTCCAACAGTGCAGCACACCCTCAATTAATGACACTCCAACAGTGCAGCACAGCCTCAATTACTGACACTCCAATAGTACAGCACACCCTCAATTACTGATCCTCTGATACTGCAGCACACACTCAATTACTGAGACTCCAATAGTGCAACACACCTCAATTACTGACACTCCAATCATGCAGCACACCCTCAATTACTGACACTCCAATCGTGCAGCACACCCTCAATTACTGACACTGCAATAGTGCAGCACACCCTCAATTATTGAAACTTCAATAGTGCAACACACCCTCAATTACTGCCCCTCCAATAGTGCAGCATACCCTCAATTACTTACACTCCAATAGAGCAGAACACCGACATTTACTGATACATTTATAGAGCAGCAGATCCTCAATTACCGATCCTCCAAACGTGCATCACACCCTCAATTACTGGTACTCAAAAAGTGCAGAACAGCTTCAATTTCTGACACTCCAATCGTGCAGAACACCCTCAATTACTAACACTCCAATCATGCAGCACACCCTCAATTTCTGACACTCCAACAGTGCAGCACACCCTCAATTACTGACACTCCAATCGTTCAGCACACCCTCAATTACTGACACGCCAACAGTGCAGCACAGCCTCAATTAATGACACTACAATTGTGCAGCACAATATCAATTACTGATCCTCCAATATTGCTGCACACCTTCAATTACTGACCTTCGGACAGTGCAGAACACCCTAAATTACTGACACTCCAATTGTGCAGCAGACCCTCTATTACTGACGCTCCAATAGTGCAGCACACCCTCAATTACTGATACTCAAAAAGTGCAGAACAGCTTCAATTTCTGACACTCCAATCGTGCAGCACACCCTAAATTACTGACACTCCACTTGTGCAGCAGACCCTCTATTACTGACGCTCCAATAGTGCAGCACACCCTCAATTACTGACATTCCAATAGTCCAGCACACCCTCAATTACTGATCCTCCAATACAGCAGCACACCCTCAATTACTGACAATCCAATAGTGCAGCACACGCTCAATTACTGAAACTCCACTAGTGCAGCTTACCGTTAATTACTGAAACTCCAATAGTGCAACACACCCTCAATTACTGACACTCGAATAGTGCAGCACACCCTCAATTACTGAAATTCCAATAGTGCAGCACACTTTCAATTACTGAAACTCCAATATTGCAACAAACCCTCAATTACTGAAACTCCAATAGTGCAACACACCCTCAATTACTGACCCACCAATAGTGCAGCACACTCTCAATTACTGACACTTCAATAGTGCAGCACACCCTCAATTACTGACACTTCAATAGTGCAGCACACCCTCAATTACTGACCCTCCAATAGTGCAGCATACCCTCAATTACTGACCTTCAAATAATGCAGCACACCCTCAATTACTGAGACTTCAATAGTGCAACACACCCTCAATTACTGACCCACCAATAGTGCAGCACACCCTCAATTACTGAAACTTCAATAGTGCAGCACACCCTCAATTACTGCCCCTCCAATAGTGCAGCATACCCTCAATTACTTACACTCCAATAGAGCAGAACACCGACATTTACTGATACATTTATAGAGCAGCAGATCCTCAATTACCGAACCTCCAAACGTGCATCACACCGTCAATTACTGATACTCAAAAAGTGCAGAACAGCTTCAATTTCTGACACTCCAATCGTGCAGCACACCCTCAATTACTGACGTTCAAATAGTGCAGGACACACTCAATTACTGACACTCCAATAGTGCAACACACCCTCAATTACTGACCAGCCAATAGTGCAGCACACACTCAATTACTGACACTTCAATAGTGCAGCACTCCCTCAATTACTGACACTTCAATAGTGCAGCACACCCTCAATTACTGACCCTGCAATAGTGCAGCATACCCTCAATTACTGATCTTCAAATAGTGCAGGACACACTCAATTCCTGAGACTCCAATAGTGCAACACACCCTCAATTACTGACCCACCAATAGTGCAGCACACCCTCAATTACTGAAACTTCAATAGTGCAACACACCCTCAATTACTGCCCCTCCAATAGTGCAGCGTACCCTCAATTACTTAGACTCCAATAGAGCAGAACACCGACATTTACTGATACATTTATAGAGCAGCAGATCCTCAATTACCGATCCTCCAAACGTGCATCACACCCTCAATTACTGATACTCAAAAAGTGCAGAACAGCTTCAATTTCTGACACTCCAATCGTGCAGCACACCCTCAATTACTAACACTCCAATCATGCAGCACACCCTCAATTTCTGACACTCCAACAGTGCAGCACACCCTCAATTAATGACACTCCAACAGTGCAGCACAGCCTCAATTACTGACACTCCAATAGTACAGCACACCCTCAATTACTGATCCTCTGATACTGCAGCACACACTCAATTACTGAGACTCCAATAGTGCAACACACCTCAATTACTGACACTCCAATCATGCAGCACACCCTCAATTACTGACACTCCAATCGTGCAGCACACCCTCAATTACTGACACTGCAATAGTGCAGCACACCCTCAATTATTGAAACTTCAATAGTGCAACACACCCTCAATTACTGCCCCTCCAATAGTGCAGCATACCCTCAATTACTTAGACTGCAATAGAGCAGAACACCGACATTTACTGATACATTTATAGAGCAGCAGATCCTCAATTACCGATCCTCCAAACGTGCATCACACCCTCAATTACTGGTACTCAAAAAGTGCAGAACAACTTCAATTTCTGACACTCCACTCGTGCAGAACACCCTCAATTACTAACACTCCAATCATGCAGCACACCCTCAATTTCTGACACTCCAACAGTGCAGCACACCCTCAATTACTGACACTCCAATCGTTCAGCACACCCTCAATTACTGACACGCCAACAGTGCAGCACAGCCTCAATTAATGACACTACAATTGTGCAGCACAATATCAATTACGGATCCTCCAATATTGCTGCACACCTTCAATTACTGACCTTCGGACAGTGCAGAACACCCTAAATTACTGACACTCCAATTGTGCAGCAGACCCTCTATTACTGACGCTCCAATAGTGCAGCACACCCTCAATTACTGATACTCACAAAGTGCAGAACAGCTTCAATTTCTGACACTCCAATCGTGCAGCACACCCTAAATTACTGACACTCCAATTGTGCAGCAGACCCTCTATTACTGACGCTCCAATAGTGCAGCACACCCTCAATTACTGACATTCCAATAGTCCAGCACACCCTCAATTACTGATCCTCCAATACAGCAGCACACCCTCAATTACTGACAATCCAATAGTGCAGCACACGCTCAATTACTGAAACTCCACTAGTGCAGCTTACCGTTAATTACTGAAACTCCAATAGTGCAACACACCTTCAATTACTGACACTCAAATAGTGCAGCACACCCTCAATTACTGAAATTCCAATAGTGCAGCACACTTTCAATTACTGAAACTCCAATATTGCAACAAACCCTCAATTACTGAAACTCCAATAGTGCAACACACCCTCAATTACTGACCCACCAATAGTGCAGCACACTCTCAATTACTGACACTTCAATAGTGCAGCACACCCTCAATTACTGACACTTCAATAGTGCAGCACACCCTCAATTACTGACCCTCCAATAGTGCAGCATACCCTCAATTACTGACCTTCAAATAATGCAGCACACACTCAATTACTGAGACTTCAATAGTGCAACACACCCTCAATTACTGACCCACCAATAGTGCAGCACACCCTCAATTACTGAAACTTCAATAGTGCAGCACACCCTCAATTACTGCCCCTCCAATAGTGCAGCACACCCTCAATTACTGAAACTTCAATAGTGCAGCACACCCTCAATTACTGCCCCTCCAATAGTGCAGCATACCCTCAATTACTTACACTCCAATAGAGCAGAACACCGACATTTACTGATACATTTATAGAGCAGCAGATCCTCAATTACCGAACCTCCAAACGTGCATCACACCGTCAATTACTGATACTCAAAAAGTGCAGAACAGCTTCAATTTCTGACACTCCAATCGTGCAGCACACCCTCAATTACTGACGTTCAAATAGTGCAGGACACACTCAATTACTGACACTCCAATAGTGCAACACACCCTCAATTACTGACCAGCCAATAGTGCAGCACACACTCAATTACTGACACTTCAATAGTGCAGCACTCCCTCAATTACTGACACTTCAATAGTGCAGCACACCCTCAATTACTGACCCTGCAATAGTGCAGCATACCCTCAATTACTGATCTTCAAATAGTGCAGGACACACTCAATTCCTGAGACTCCAATAGTGCAACACACCCTCAATTACTGACCCACCAATAGTGCAGCACACCCTCAATTACTGAAACTTCAATAGTGCAACACACCCTCAATTACTGCCCCTCCAATAGTGCAGCGTACCCTCAATTACTTAGACTCCAATAGAGCAGAACACCGACATTTACTGATACATTTATAGAGCAGCAGATCCTCAATTACCGATCCTCCAAACGTGCATCACACCCTCAATTACTGATACTCAAAAAGTGCAGAACAGCTTCAATTTCTGACACTCCAATCGTGCAGCACACCCTCAATTACTAACACTCCAATCATGCAGCACACCCTCAATTTCTGACACTCCAACAGTGCAGCACACCCTCAATTAATGACACTCCAACAGTGCAGCACAGCCTCAATTACTGACACTCCAATAGTACAGCACACCCTCAATTACTGATCCTCTGATACTGCAGCACACACTCAATTACTGAGACTCCAATAGTGCAACACACCCTCAATTACTGACACTCCAATCATGCAGCACACCCTCAATTACTGACACTCCAATCGTGCAGCACACCCTCAATTACTGACACTGCAATAGTGCAGCACACCCTCAATTATTGAAACTTCAATAGTGCAACACACCCTCAATTACTGCCCCTCCAATAGTGCAGCATACCCTCAATTACTTAGACTGCAATAGAGCAGAACACCGACATTTACTGATACATTTATAGAGCAGCAGATCCTCAATTACCGATCCTCCAAACGTGCATCACACCCTCAATTACTGGTACTCAAAAAGTGCAGAACAACTTCAATTTCTGACACTCCACTCGTGCAGAACACCCTCAATTACTAACACTCCAATCATGCAGCACACCCTCAATTTCTGACACTCCAACAGTGCAGCACACCCTCAATTACTGACACTCCAATCGTTCAGCACACCCTCAATTACTGACACGCCAACAGTGCAGCACAGCCTCAATTAATGACACTACAATTGTGCAGCACAATATCAATTACGGATCCTCCAATATTGCTGCACACCTTCAATTACTGACCTTCGGACAGTGCAGAACACCCTAAATTACTGACACTCCAATTGTGCAGCAGACCCTCTATTACTGACGCTCCAATAGTGCAGCACACCATCAATTACTGATACTCGCAAAGTGCAGAACAGCTTCAATTTCTGACACTCCAATCGTGCAGCACACCCTAAATTACTGACACTCCAATTGTGCAGCAGACCCTCTATTACTGACGCTCCAATAGTGCAGCACACCCTCAATTACTGACATTCCAATAGTCCAGCACACCCTCAATTACTGATCCTCCAATACAGCAGCACACCCTCAATTACTGACAATCCAATAGTGCAGCACACGCTCAATTACTGAAACTCCACTAGTGCAGCTTACCGTTAATTACTGAAACTCCAATAGTGCAACACACCTTCAATTACTGACACTCAAATAGTGCAGCACACCCTCAGTTACTGAAATTCCAATAGTGCAGCACACTTTCAATTACTGAAACTCCAATATTGCAACAAACCCTCAATTACTGAAACTCCAATAGTGCAACACACCCTCAATTACTGACCCACCAATAGTGCAGCACACTCTCAATTACTGACACTTCAATAGTGCAGCACACCCTCAATTACTGACACTTCAATAGTGCAGCACACCCTCATTACTGACCCTCCAATAGTGCAGCATACCCTCAATTACTGACCTTCAAATAATGCAGCACACACTCAATTACTGAGACTTCAATAGTGCAACACACCCTCAATTACTGACCCACCAATAGTGCAGCACACCCTCAATTACTGAAACTTCAATAGTGCAGCACACCCTCAATTACTGCCCCTCCAATAGTGCAGCATACCCTCAATTACTTACACTCCAATAGAGCAGAACACCGACATTTACTGATACATTTATAGAGCAGCAGATCCTCAATTACCTAACCTCCAAACGTGCATCACACCGTCAATTACTGATACTCAAAAAGTGCAGAACAGCTTCAATTTCTGACACTCCAATCGTGCAGCACACCCTCAATTACTGACACTCCAATCATGCAGCACACCCTCAATTTCTGACACTCCAACAGTGCAGCACAGCCTCAATTACTGACACTCCAATCGTGCAGCACACCCTCAATTACTGACATGCCAACAGTGCAGCACAGCCTCAATTAATGACACTACAATTGTGCAGCACAACATCAATTACTGATCCTCCAATATTGCTGCACACCTTCAATTACTGACCTTCGGACAGTGCAGAACACCCTAAATTACTGACACTCCAATTGTGCAGCAGACCCTCTATTACTGACGCTCCAATAGTGCAGCACACCCTCAATTACTGATACTCAAAAAGTGCAGAACAGCTTCAATTTCTGACACTCCAATCGTGCAGCACACCCTAAATTACTGACACTCCAATTGTGCAGCAGACCCTCTATTACTGACGCTCCAATAGTGCAGCACACCCTCAATTACTGACATTCCAATAGTCCAGCACACCCTCAATTACTCATGCTCCAATACTGCAGTACACCCTCAATTACTGACAATCCAATAGTGCAGCACACGCTCAATTACTGAAACTCCACTAGTGCAGCTTACCGTTAATTACTGAAACTCCAATAGTGCAACACACCCTCAATTACTGACACTCGAATATTGCAGCATACCCTCAATTACTGAAATTCCAATAGTGCAGCACACTTTCAATTACTGAAACTCCAATAGTGCAACACACCCTCAATTACTGAAACTCCAATAGTGCAACAAACCCTCAATTACTGACGTTCAAATGGTGCAGGACACACTCAATTACTGACACTCCAATAGTGCAACACACCCTCAATTACTGACCCACCAATAGTGCAGCACACTCTCAATTACTGACACTTCAATAGTGCAGCACACCCTCAATTACTGACACTTCAATAGTGCAGCACACCCTCAATTACTGACCCTCCAATAGTGCAGCATACCCTCAATTACTGACCTTCAAATAGTGCAGGACACACTCAATTACTGAGACTCCAATAGTGCAACACACCCTCAATTACTGACCCACCAATAGTGCAGCACACTCTCAATTACTGACACTTCAATAGTGCAGCACACCCTCAATTACTGACACTTCAATAGTGCAGCACACCCTCAATTACTGACCCTCCAATAGTGCAGCATACCCTCAATTACTGACCTTCAAATGGTGCAGGACACACTCAATTACTGACACTCCAATAGTGCAACACACCCTCAATTACTGACCCACCAATAGTGCAGCACACTCTCAATTACTGACACTTCAATAGTGCAGCACACCCTCAATTACTGACACTTCAATAGTGCAGCACACCCTCAATTACTGACCCTCCAATAGTGCAGCATACCCTCAATTACTGACCTTCAAATAGTGCAGGACACACTCAATTACTGAGACTCCAATAGTGCAACACACCCTCAATTACTGACACTCCAACAGTGCAGCCCACCCTCAATTACTGACACGCCAACAGTGCAGCACAGCCTCAATTAATGACACTACAATTGTGCAGCACACCCTCAAATGCAGACTCTCTCATAGTGCAGCACACACTCAATTACTGACCCTTCAATAGTGCAGCACGCACTCAATTACTGACACTCCAATAGTGCAGCACACCCTCAATTACTGACACTCCAATATTGCAGCACACCGTCAATTACTGACACTCCAATCATGCAGCACACCCTCATTTACTGACACTGCAATAGTGTAGCACCCCCTCAATTACAGACACTCGAATAGTGCAGCACACCCTCAATTACTGACCCTCCAATAGTGCAGCATCCCGTCAATTACTGACCCACCAATAGTGCAGCACACACTCAATTACTGAAACTTCAATAGTGCAGCACACCCTCAATTACTGACCCTCCAATAGTGCAGCATACCCTCAATTACTTACACTCCAATAGAGCAGAACACCGACATTTACTGATGCATTTATAGCGCAGCAGATCCTCAATTACCGAACCTCCAAACGTGCAGCACACCCTCAATTACTGATACTCAAAAGTGCAGAACAGCTTCAATTTTTGACACTCCAATCGTGCAGCACACCCTCAATTACTGACACTCCAATAGTGCAGCACACCCTCAATTACTGACACTCCAATAGTGCAGCACACCCTCAATTACTGACACTCCAACAGTGCAGCACACCCTCAATTAATGACACTACAATTGTGCAACACACCCTCAAATGCAGACTCTCTAGTAGAGCAGCACACACTCAATTACTGACCCTCCAATAGTGCAGCACACCCTCAATTACTGATACTGCAATAGTATAGCACCCCCTCAATTACTGACACTCCAATAGTGCAGCACACCCTCAATTATTGACCCTCCAATATTGCAGCACACCGTCAATTACTGACACTCCAATCATGCAGCACACCCTCATTTACTGACACTGCAATAGTGTAGCACCCCCTCAATTACAGACACTCCAATAGTGCAGCACACCCTCAATTACTGACCCTCCAATAGTGCAGCATACCGTCAATTACTGACCCACCAATAGTGCAGCACACTCTCAATTACTGCACTCCAATAGTGCAACACACCCTCAATTACTGACCCACCAATAGTGCAGCACACCCTCAATTACTGAAACTTCAATAGTGCAGCACTCCCTCAATTACTGACCCTCCAGTAGTGCAGCACACCCTCAATTACTTACACTCCAATAGAGCAGAACACCGACATTTACTGATACATTTATAGTGCAGCAGATCCTCAATTACCGAACCTCCAAACGTGCAGCACACCCTCAATTACTGATACTCAAAAAGTGCAGAACAGCTTCAATTTCTGACACTCCAATCGTGCAGCACACCCTCAATTACTGACACTCCAACAGTGCAGCACACCCTCAATTACTGACACTCCAACAGTGCAGCACAGCCTCAATTACTGACACTTCAACATTGCAGCACTGCCTCAATTACTGACACTCCAACAGTGCAGCACAGCCTCAATTAATGACACTACAATTGTGCAGCACACCCTCAAATGCGGTCCCTCTAGTAGTGCAGCACACACTCAATTACTGACCCTCCAATAGTGCAGCATACTGTAAATTACTGACACTGCAATAGTATTGCACCCCCTCAAATACTGACACTCCAATCATGCAGCAAACCCTCAATTACTGACACTCCAATAGTATAGCACCCCCTCAATTACTGACACTCCAATTGTGCAGCACACCCTCAATTACTGACACTCCAATATTGCAGCACACTGTCAATTACTGACACTCCAATCATGCAGCACACCCTCATTTACTGACACTGCAAAAGTATTGCACCCCCTCAAATACTGACACTCCAATCATGCAGCAAACCCTCAATTACTGACACTCCAATAGTATAGCACACCCTCAATTACTGCCACACCTATCGTGCAGCACACCCTGAATTACTGACCCTCCAATAGTGCAGCACACCCTCAATTACTTGCACACCAATAGTGCAGCACACCCTCAATTATTGACAATCCAAAAGTGCAGCACACACTCAATTGATGACTCTTCAATAATGCAGCACAGTCTCATTTACTGATCCTCCAATAGTGCAGCACACCCTCAAACACTGACCCTCTAATAGTGCATCAGACCTTCAATTACTGACCTTCTGACATTGCAGAACACCTCAATTACAGATCCTCCACTAGTGCAGCACTCCCTCAATTAATGACACTCCAATAGTGCAGCATACTATCAATTACTGACACTGCAATAGTGTAGCACCCACTCAATTACTGACACTCGAATAGTGCAGCACACGCTCAATTACTGACCCCATGTAGTGCAGGACACCTTCAATTACTGTACTTTCAATAGTCCAGCACACCCTCAATTAATGACCCTCCAAACGTGCAGCACACCCTCAATTACTGCCACACCTATCGTGCAGCACACCCTGAATTACTGACCCTCCAATAGTGCAGCACACCCTCAATTACTTGCACACCTCTAGTGCAGCACACCCTCAATTACTGACAGTCCAAAAGTGCAGCACACACTCAATTGATGACTCTTCAATAATGCAGCACAGTCTCATTTACTGATCCTCCAATAGTGCAGCACACCCTCAAACACTGACCCTCTAATAGTGCATCAGACCTTCAATTACTGACCTTCTGACATTGCAGAACACCTCAATTACAGATCCTCCACTAGTGCAGCACTCCCTCAATTAATGACACTCCAATAGTGCAGCACAGCCTTAATTACTGACAAGCCTATAGCGCAGCACATCCTCAATTACCGACCTTCCAATCGTGCAGCACACCCTCAATTAATGACACTGCAACAGTGAAACACATCATCAATTAATGACACTTCAATACTGAAGGTAACCCTCAATTTTTGAACCTCCAATAGTGTGGCACACCCTCAATTACTTACATTCCAATAGTGCAGCACACCGTCAATTACTTACGATGCAATAGTGCAGCATACCCTCAATTACTGACATGCCAACAGTGCAGCACTGCCTCAAATACTGATAGTCCAATACTGTAGGACACCCTCAAATTCTGACCCACCAATAGTGCAGCACACCCTCAATTACTGACAATCTGGTAGCGTAGAGGACACTCAGTTACTGACACTCCAATAGTACAGCACACCTTTAATTACTGATCCTCTAATACTGCAGCACACCCTCAATTACTGGCACTTCAATACTGCAGCACACGCTCAATTACTGACACTCCAATAGGGCGGAAAAGCCACAATTACTGACATTCCAACAGTGCAGCACACCTTCAATTACTGATCCTCCAATATTGCAGCACACCTTCAATTGCTGACAAACATATAGTGCAGCACTGCCTCAAATACCGACCATCCAATCGTGCAGCACACTCTCAGTGCAGTAAAGCCACAATTGCTGACACTCCAACAGTGCAGAACACCCTCAATTACTGACACTCCAACAGTGCAACACCCCCCTCAATTACTTGCACTGCAATATTGCAGCAACCCCCCATTTATTGACACTATAGTAGCAGAGCAGACTCTCAATTACTGTCACTCCAATAGTACAGCACAACTCAATTTTTACCCTCCAATAAAGCAGCATGCCCTCAATTACTTACAATGCAATAGTGCAGCATACCCTCAATTACTGACCTGCCAACAATGCAGCACACCCTGAATTACCAACCCTCCAATCATGCAGCACACCCTCAATTACTGACACTCCAACAGTGCAACACAGCCTCAATTACTGACACTTCAATACTGAAGGTAATCCTCAATTTTTGAACCACCAATAGTGCAGCACACCCTCAATTACTGACACTCCAATATTGCAGCAGACCGTCAATTACTGACACTCCAATCATGCAGCACAGCCTCATTTACTGACACTGCAATAGTGTAGCACCCCCTCAATTACAGACACTCGAATAGTGCAGCACACTCTCAATTACTGACACTCGAATAGTGCAGCACACCCTCAATTACTGACCCTCCAATAGTGCAGCATACCCTCAATTACTTACACTCCAATAGAGCAGAACACCGAGATTTACTGACACATTTATAGAGGAGCAGATCCTCGATTACCGAACCTCCAAACGTGCAGCACACCCTCAATTACTGATACTCAAAAAGTGCAGAACAGCTTCAATTTCTGACACTCCAGTCATGCAGCACACCCTCAATTACTGACACTCCAACAGTGCAGCACAGCCTCAATTACTGACACTCGAATCGTGCAGCACACCCTCAATTACTGACACTCCAACAGTGCAGCACAGCCTCAATTAATGACACTACAATTGTGCAGCACACCCTCAAATGCGGACTCTCTAGTAATGCAGCACACACTCAATTACTGACCCTCCAATAGTGCAGCATACCGTCAATTACTGACACTGCAATAGTTTTGCACCCCCTCAATTACTGACACTCCAATTGTGCAGCACACCCTCAATTACTGACACTCCAATCATGCAGCACACCCTCATTTACTGACACTGCAATTGTGCAGCACAGCCTCAATTACTGATCCTCCAATACTGCAGCGCTCAGATAATTACTGACATGCCAATAGTGCAGCACCCTCAATTACTGACACTCCAATTGTGCAGCTCACCCTCAATTACTGACACTCCAATATTGCAGCACACCGTCAATTACTGACACTCCAATCATGCAGCACACCCTCATTTACTGACACTGCAATTGTGCAGCACAGCCTCAATTACTGATCCTCCAATACTGCAGCGCACAGTCAATTACTGACATGCCAATAGTGCAGCACCCTCAATTACTGACACTCCAATAGTGCAGAACACCCTCAATTACTGACCCTTGAATAGTGCAGCATACCGTCAATTACTGACACTCCAATAGTGCAGCACAACCTCAATTACTGACCCTCCAATAGTGCAGCACACCCTCAATTACTGACCCTCCAATAGTGCAGCTGATACTCAATTACTGACACTCCAATAGTGCAGCCCACCCTCAATTACTGGCATTCCAATAGTACAGCACACACTCAATTACTTATCGTACAATAGTGCTGCACACCGTCAACTACTGACCCTCCAATAGGCCAGCACACCTTTAAATACTGACCTTCCGACAGTGCAGAATACAGTAAATTACTGACACTCCAATAATGCAGCACGCCCTCAATTACTGACACTCCAATAGTGCAGCACACCCTCAATTACCGATCCTCCAAACATGCAACACACCCACAATTACTCACATTCCGAGAGTGCAGAACAGCCTCAATTACTGACACTCCAATAGTGAAGGAAACCTTTAATTACTGACACTCCAATACTGCAGCACACCCTCCTTTACTTACACTTCAATAGTACGCCTACGGTTCAGCACACCCCCAATTACTGACATTCCAATAGTGCAGCACACCCTAAATTACTGACACATCAATAGTGCAGCACACCCTCAATTACTGAAACACCCATAGTGCAGCACACCCTCAATCACTGAAACTCCAATAGTGCAGCACACTCTCAATTACTGATCCTCCAATATTGCTGCACACCTTCAATTACTGACCTTCCGACAGTGCAGAACACCCTCTATTACTGACACTCCAACTGTGCAGCACACCCTCTATTACTAACATTCCAATAGTGCTGCACACCCTCAATTAATGACACTACAATTGTGCAGCACACCCTCAATTACTGACCCTCCAACAGTGCAGCACAGCCTCCTGCACCCCCACCACCCCTCCTGCCACCTCCCCCCTCCACCCACCCACCCATCCCTCCACCCAACCCCCAACTCATGTCATGAATTTGTTTCCTAACTGGATCAGCCGGGGTGTCGGGACAATGGATCTCTCTCTCTCTATCTCTCTCTGACTCAGATGAACTGGGACCTAATCACTATTTTCTGTTTACGGCCCTCCCAGAGTTGTTTCCGAATGGACGGCAGATACGGTTACTTCACTTGGGTCAATGATCACGTTACTGGGTGAGGACATGTTACTCCAGCTCCCAAATACGGTGAGTCATTGCAGCGCTTGCTAGACAGATTTCACACCACCCCGCCACTGTCATGGGCTCTTCTCAAAGCATAGTCACTCCCTTGCTCAGCCTCGCCCTCCATCTACCTCCTCCTTGTGGGCTCTTGCCATACGCAAAATGGCTGCCACCAGCTTCCCTACATAACGACAGTCGCTGTGCTCCCAAGGAGTGCCCGCCCATGCCTTGGGAGGTGGCCGGTGACGTTTAGCGGGCTGGTTACAGCTCCCCCGACCCCCGTCCTGTCTCTCTCCCCCTCCCTCCGGATATAGACTCCAGATCCCCTACCACCCCCAATCCCTCCCTCTGCCAGTCGCCGCCCAGCAACGCATCAGCTGGCTGACCCGGCTCCCTTTGTGGGATCTTGCTCTGCACAGTCTGGCTGGCCGACAAGCGGCCGGGGTGAGGGTGAGGTTGGTTTTGGGCAGACGTTTTTTTTAAACCCTTCACCATCGCCGCTTTTTAAGGAATAAAAAAAAAACTGCAACACAGGTTTTGGTCGATACCCGATCGCTGTTTTGTGGGATCTTGCTGTGCTTTTCTGACCCGTGCGCCCCCCCCCCCCCTCCCTCCCCCTCAGAGGGTGATGTGGATTATCCCATTTCGAAGAAGAGCTGGGGTTGGATGGGTGCTGGGGAAATTGCCCCCCACCCCCACCTTGGGTGTCCAGTTGGGGGTTGGGGGGGGGGGGGCGGGTGGGGGTTGGGCCGAAATGGACCTGAAAATAGTAACGCCGATCCCCACTCATTATCAACATTGCTGTTGGTGGGAGCTTGCTGTGCGCCAACGGTCGGTGTCACGTTTCCTGCACAGGCAGTGGGAATGTGGCAGGAAACTCCCTCACTGGCTGGAAAGCGCTTGGTGAGGGGATGCGAGCTGGCTTGACGCGGTGGCCTGTTTTGGTTTGCAGACCACTGTTAAAGACGCCCTGTTGAAGTGCTCAGCCTCTCAGGCGGCGCCGGGCCCCGCTGTCCTGCCAGAGTTCGATACCAGTGGCGTTAGGATCCAGAGCCAGCGCAGGATTTTCATCATCGTGGTGGGCGACCCAGCAGGGGATGACTTGCGGAGAACCCGGGCAGGTAACGTCCACCACTTCTCCCACCGTTCTACGTCAGCTCACCCCCGTCCTCCTGCCTGGGCCCTAGCTCTGTGCTGGCTGCTCCTGTCCTGTCACAGGGGCCCTGTTGGCTGGAAGGAAGAGGAGTCGGCGGCGATGGTTCTCACGGACTGTCAAGCGGGAAGCGGCTCTCCCCGATGGTCTCCCTACCTTCCACACTCTGTAAACATCAGCTTGATCAAATCTCTGCTGTCCTCATATCCTAACCTGTAATTGTGTCCTGTATCTTCTCCCCGGCGTCCCCACCTCAGACCCCACCCCACCTGACCGCCCCTTCCCGGTTGCCTGATCTACATTGACTTCTGCATCAGCAACAATGGTTTCAAATCCCTCCGTGACCTCACCCCTCCCTATCTCTTTAACCTCCTCCAGCCCCTACACCCCTCCCTATCTCTGTAACCTCTTCCAGCCTCTACACCCCTCCCTATCTGTGTAACCTCCTCCAGGCTCTACACCCCTCCCTATCTCTGTAACATCCTCCAGCCCCTACAACCCTCCGAGATCTCTGTGCTCCTCCAATTCCAGCCTCTTGTGCATCTCCAGATTCCCATCGCTCCACCATTGGTGGCCGTGCCTTCAGCTGCCTGGGCCCTAAGATCTCGAATTCCCTCCCTAAACCTCTCCGCCTCCCTGTCTCTTGCTGTAAGACGCTGCCTAAAACAGACCTCTTTGACCGAGCTTCTTATCTCTAATATCTCCCTATGTGGCTCGGGGATAGTGGGGGAGGGTGAGTGAGGGAAGAAAGGTTGGGGATAAAGGAGGGTGAGGGGAACAGAGGAGGAGGGAAGGGGGGATGAAGGAGGGATGGGGGACGGAGAATGAAGGGGAGGTTGAGTGAGGGAGTGGGAGGGAGGGATGGGGACAAAGGAGGGTAAGGTGGACAGAGGGGGAGAGAAGGGGATGAAGGAGGGAGGGGGAGGGATGGAGATGGAGGGACAGAGGGATGGAGGGGAGGGTGAGTGAGGAAGTTGGAGGGATGGAGAGATGTGGACGAAGAAAGGTGAGGGAAAGGGGACAAAGGAGGGTGGGGAGGGAGAATGAAGGGGAGGGAAAGAGGGAGAGGGGGACAGAGTAGGTGAGTGAGGGAGGGAGAAGGAGGGATACATAAGGAGAGGGAAGAGGTGATGTAGGGGGAGTGATGGAGGGATGCAGACAGAGGGAGGTGGAGGGGAGGGTGAGTGAAAGGGATGGAGGAAGTTGGAAAGAGAGGGAAGTGGGATGGAGGGGTAAGATGAGTGAAGGAGTGTCGGGGATGGAGGGAGGGGGGCGAAGGGTGAGGGAGGGAAAGTGAAGGAGAGGGAGGCATTCGGAGAGGGAGGGGATGATGGAGGGGGAGGGAGGGTGGGAAGGCAGTGGAGGAGGGTGAGGGGTGCAGAGGGGTGAAGGATTAATTAGACATCACTCCTGTTTCCCATTGAAATAGCCTCATGCAGCAAGACCCCCACCAGCGAGGAAATCCAGGAACTGGGGGAGGCCAACGCACTCTGGACACCAAAGCAGCTCACGTGGATGTCGACGGAGACCTTTGAGGACACGATTGATGTGCTGGCTTCAATCCGCAGCTTCTCAGACGAGCAGCGCGTTGCTCTGATGGACAAGGCAGTGGGGGTAACACCCACCGCGTGAGATTAAAGCAGGCGAGGAGTCCGGGCTGGATGTGGGTTCGGAGGGGTGACCCCCATCATCTGTTTCGTCTGTGATCTTGGTTGAGGGGTAAATATTGGCCCCAGGGCAGGAGAGGTTCTCTGCACTATCTTCTTCCAATAGCAGCCGGGGAGGCAGGGGAAGTTGGGGGGGGGTGGGGGGGGGGGGGGGGGGCGGGGGGGTGGGGGGGTTATGTTTTACATACCCGTCTGAGAGAGCAGACAACACCTCTGGCTGTGCGGCACTCCCTCACTACTGGCACTGGGAGAATTGAGTCTGGATTTTGTCCTCAGGACCCTGCAGTCAGACTCAAACCTTCTGTGACTCAGAGGGAAGGGAGCAGCTTGCTGTACCCCGAGCCACGGCAATGTGAAGGGTGCGTAGCCAAAGGTTAAGTGATGCCTCGCTGTGAGGGTTGCCAGCATGACTCGTCCGTCTGTTTGTGTGTTGCAGGCATGGGGAGCAACATCCAGTTTCACCCAGGAAGAAATTGCCAATCTGCAATCCCTCGTCAGCATGCTCCCTGTGAGTGAGGTAAAGTCACTGGATCTCAGTTCCATTGATAATCTGGAAAGCATGGCCATCTGCCCAACATGGACCCAAGAGAAGGTAACTGCACCTCAGGCCCTCTGAGCATGGTCAAACACCAACTCCCACTCCAACAACACCTATGACCTACTATAATATCCCAAGCTGCTTCATGGGAATAATTAGCAAACACATTTTGACTTGGAGCTCAGGGCCCCTGGAGCTGAAGGCACGGCCGCCAATGGTGGAGCGATGGGAATCGGGGGATGGACAAGAGGCCGGAATTGGAGGAACGCACAAATCTCGAGGGTGGTAGGGGCTGGAGGAGGTTACAGAGATAGAGAGGGGTGTAGAGTCTGGAGGAGGTTACAGAGATAGAGAGGGGTGTACGGTCTGGAGGAAGTTACAGAGATAGGGAGGAGTGTAACAGCTGGAGGAGGTTACAGAGATACGGAGGGGTGTTGGGGCTGGAGGAGCTTACAGAGATAGGGAGGAGAGTAGGGGCTGGAGGAGGTTACAGAGGGGTGCAGGGGCTGGAGGAGGTTACAGAGATAGGGAGAGATGTAGGGTCTGGAGGTGGTTAAAGAGATAGGGAGGTTTAGGGGTTGGAGGAGGTTACAGGGATAGGGAGGAGTGTAGGGACTGGAGGAGGTTATAGAGATAGGGAGGGGTGTAGGGGCTGGAGGAGGTTACAGAGATAGAGAGGGATGAGAGGATGGAGGGGGTAACAGAGATAGGGAGGGAGTTACAGAAATAGGGAGGGTTGTAGGGGCTGGAGGAGGTTACAGAGATAGGAAGTTACAGAGATAGGGAGGGTTGTAGGGGCTGGAGGAGGTTACAGAGATAGGGAGGGGTGTAGGAGCTGGAGGAGGTTACAGAGATAGGGAATGATGAGAGGCTGGAGGAGGTTACAGAGATAGGGAGGGGTGTAGCAGCTGGAGGAGGTTACAGAGATACGGAGGGGTGCTGGGGCTGGAGGAGGTTACAGAGATAGGGAGGGGTGTAGGGGCTGGAGGAGGTTATAGAGGGGTGTAGGGGCTGGAGCAGGTTACAGAGATAGGGAGGAGTGTAGAGGCTGGAGGTGGTTACAGAGATAGGGAGGGTGGTAGGGTTTGGAGGAGTTTACAGGGATAGCGAGGAGTGTAGGGACTGGAGGAGGTTATAGAGATAGGGAGGGTTGTAGGGGCTGGAGGAGGTTACAGAGATAGGGAGGGCTGTAGGGGCTGGAGGAGGTTACAGAGATAGACAGTGGTGTAGGGGCTGGAGGAGGTTACAGAAATAGGGAGTGATGAGAGGCTGGAGGAGGTTACAGAGATAGGGAGGATGGGAGGCTGGTGCGGGTTACAGAGATGGGGAGGGAGTTACAGAGATAAGAAGGGGTGTAGGGCTGGAGGAGGTTACAGACATAGGGAAGGATGTAGGGGCTGCAGGAGGTAACAGAGATAGGGAGGGGTGTAGGGCTGGAGGAGGGTATAGAGATAGGAAGGGGTGTAGGGGCTGGAGGAGGTTACAGAAATAGGGAGGGGTGTAGGGGCTGTAGGAGGTTATAGATATAGGGAGTGTTGTAGGGGCTGGAGGAGGTTACAGAGATAGGGAGGGGTTTAGGGGCTGGAGGAGGTTACAGAGATAGGGAGGGGTGTAGGAGCTGGAGGTGGTTACAGAGATAGGGAGGGATGAGAGGCTGGAGGGGGTTACAGAGAGGGAGGGGTGTAGGGGCTGGAGGAGGTTACAGAGATAGGGAGGGGTGTAGGGGCTGGAGGTGGTTACAGAGATAGGGAGGGGTGTAGGGGCTGGAGTAGATTACAGAGATCGGGAGCGATGAGAGGCTGGAGGGGGTTACAGAGGTATGGAGTGGTGAAGAGGCTGGAGGGGGTTACAGAGATAGGGAGGGGTGTAGGAGCTGGAGGTGGTTACAGAGATAGGGAGGGATGAGAGGCTGGAGGGGGTTACAGAGATAGGGAGGGGTGTAGGGGCTGGAGGAGGTTACAGAGATAGGGAGGGGTGTAGGGGCTGGAGGTGGTTACAGAGATAGGGAGGGGTGTAGGGGCTGGAGGGGGTTACAGAGGTAGGGAGTGGTGAAGAGGCTGGAGGGGGTTACAGAGATAGGGAGAGGTGTAGGTGCTGGAGGAGGTTACAGATAAAAGGAGGGATGGGAGGCTGGTGCGGGGTACAGAGATGATGCCGGAGTTAAAGAGATGGGGGGGGGTGAGAGGCTGGAGGAGGTTACAAAGGTAGGGAGGAGTGTAGGGACTGGAGGAAGTTACAGAGAGAGGGTGAGTTGTAGGGGCTGGAGGAGGTTACAGAGATAGGGAGCGATGAGAGGCTGGAGGAGGTTACAGAGATAGGGAGGCGTGTAGGGGTTGGAGGAGGTTACAGAGATAGGGAGGGGTCTAGGGACTGGAGGAGGTTACAGAGATAGGGAGGGGTGAGAGGCTAGAGGAGGTTACAGAGAAAGGGTGAGGAGTAGGAGCTGTAGGAGGTTACAGAGATAGGGAGCGGTCTAGAGGCTGGAGGAGGTTACAGAGATAGGGACGGAGGTAGGGCCTGGAGGAGGTTACAGAGATAGGGAGAGATGAGAGGCTGGAGGGGGTTACAGAGATTGGAAGGGGTGTAACAGCTGGAGGAGGTTACAGAGATACGGAGGGTTGCTGGGGCTGGAGGAGGTTACAGAGATAGGGAGGGGTGTAGGGGCTGAAGGAGTTTACAGAGATAGCAGTTGTTTTAGGGGCTGGGGTGGGTTACAGAGACCAGGAGGTCGTAGTTTTTGGGGGATTTAACAGAGATTGGAATGTTTGTAGGTGCTGTAGTACGTCACAGAGATAGGGAGGGTTGTACGAGCTGGAGGAATTTACAGAGATAGGGAGGGGTGAAGGGGCTGGAGGAGGTTACAGAGGGGTGTAGGGGCTGGAGGAGGTTACAGAGATAGGGAGAGTTGTAGGGTTTGGAGGATTTTACAGGGATAGCGAGGAGTGTAGGCACTGGAGGAGGTTATAGAGATAGGGAGAGGTGTAGGGGCTGGAGGAGGTTACAGAGATAGGGAGGGGTGTAGGGGCTGGAGGAGGTTACAGAGATAGTGAGGGATGAGAGGATGGAGGGGGGTAACAGACATAGGGAGGGAGTTACTGAATTAGGGAGGGTTGTAGGGGCTGGAGGAGGTTACAGAGATAGGAAGTTGCAGAGATAGGGAGGGTTGCAGGGGCTGGAGGAGGTTACAGAGATAGGGAGGAGTGTAGGGGCTGGAGGAGGTTACAGAAATAGGGAGTGATGAGAGGCTGGAGGAGGTTACAGAGATAGGGAGGAATGGGAGGCTGGTGTGGGTTACAGAGATGGGGAGGGAGTTACAGAGATAAGGAGGGGTGTAGGGCTGGAGGAGGTTACAGAGATAGGGAGGGGTGTAGTGGTTGGAGGAGGTTACAGAGATAGGGAGGGGTGTAGGAGCTGGAGGTGGTTACAGAGATAGGGAGGGATGAGAGGCTGGAGGGGGTTACAGAGATAGGGAGGGGTGTAGGGGCTGGAGGAGGTTACAGATATAGGGATGGTGTAGGGCTGGAGGAAGTTACAGAGATAGGGAGGGGCGTAGGGGCTGGAGGAGGTTACAGAGATAGGGAGGGGCGTAGGGGCTGCTGGAGGTTACAGAGATAGGGAGGGGTGTAGCAGCTGGAGCAGGTTACAGAGATATGGAGCGTTGTAGGGGCTGTAGGAAGTTACAGAGATAGGGAGGGGTGTAGGGCTGGAGGAGGTTACAGAGATAGGGAGGGGTGTATGGGCTGGAGGAGGTAACAGAGATAGGGAGGGGTGTAGGAGCCAGAGGAGGTTACAAAGATAGGGAGGGGTGTAGGGGTTGGATGTGGTTATAGAGATAGGCAGGGGTGAGAGGCTGGAGGAGGTTACAGAGATAGTGAGAGGAGTAGAAGCCGGAGGAGGTTACAAAGATAGGGACGGGTGTAGGGACTGGAGCAGGATACAGAGATAGGGAGGGGTGCGAGGCTGGAGGAGGTTACAGCTTTAGGGAGATTTTAGGAGCCGGAGGAGGTTACAGTGAAAGGGAGGGTTGTAAGGACTGGAGGGGGTTACAGAGATAGGGAGGGAGTTACAGAGATTGGAAGTTACAGAGATAGGGAGTGACTTACAGAGATAAGGAAGGGTGTAGGGCTGGAGGAGGTTACAGAGATAGGGAGGGATATAGTGGATGGAGGAGGTTACAGAGATAGGGAGGGGTGTAGGGGCTGAAGGAGGTTACAGAGATAGGGACTGTTTTAGGGGCTGGGGTGGGTTACAGAGATCAGGAGGTCGTAGTTTTTGGGGGATTTGACAGAGATTGGAATGTTTGTAGGTGCTGTAGTACGTCACAGAGATAGGGAGGGTTGTACGAGCTGGAGGAATTTACAGAGATAGGGAGGGGTGAAGGGGCTGGAGGAGGTTCCAGAGGGGTGTAGGGGCTGGAGGAGGTTACAGAGATAGGGAGGGGTGTAGGGGCTGGAGGAGGTTACAGAGATAGTGAGGGATGAGAGGATGGAGGGGGTAACAGACATAGGGAGGGAGTTACTGAATTAGGGAGGGTTGTAGGGGCTGGAGGAGGTTACAGAGATAGGAAGTTGCAGAGATAGGGAGGGTTGCAGGGGCTGGAGGAGGTTACAGAGATAGGGAGGGGTGTAGGGGCTAGAGGAGGTTACAGAAATAGGGAGTGATGAGAGGCTGGAGGAGGTTACAGAGATAGGGAGGAATGGGAGGCTGGTGCGGGTTACAGAGATGGGGAGGGAGTTACAGAGATAAGGAGGGGTGTAGGGCTGGAGGAGGTTACAGAGATAGGGAGGGGTGCAGTGGTTGGAGGAGGTTACAGAGATAGGGAGGGGTGTAGGTGCTGGAGGTGGTTACAGAGATAGGAAGGGATGAGAGGCTGGAGGGGGTTACAGAGATAGGGAGGGGTGTAGGGGCTGGAGGAGGTTACAGAGATAGGGAGGGGTGTAGGGGCTGGAGGTGGTTACAGAGATAAGGAGTGGTGTAGAGGCTGGAGAGCGTTACAGAGATAGGGAGGGGTGTTGGAGCTGGAGGGGGTTACAGAGATGGGAAGGTTTGTAGGAGCAGGAGGAGGATACTGAGTTGGGGAGGGTTGTTGGGTCTGGAGGAGGTTACAGAGATCGGGTGGGTTGTGGTGAGTGGAGGAGGTTACAGAGATAGGGAGGGTTGTAGGGAGTGGAGGAGTTTACAGAGATCATGAGGGTTGTAGGGGCTGAAGGAGTTTACAGAGATAGGGAGGGATGTAGGACCTGGTGGAGATGACAGAGAAAGGGAGTGGTGTAGTCGCTGAAGGAGGTTACAGAAACAGGGAGAGGATTAGGTGCTGGAGGAGGTTACAGAGATAGGGAGGGCTGTAGGGGCTGGAGGAGGTTACGGCGATAGGGATGGGTGTAAGGGCTGGAGGCGGTTACAGAGATAGGGAGGTTTGTAGGGTTTGGAGGTGGTTACAGAGTTAGGGAGGGGTGTAGGAGCCAGTGGATTTTACAGAGATAGGGAGAGGTGTAGGGGCTGGAGGAGGTTACAGAGATAGGGAGGGGTGTTGGGGCTGGAGCAGGTTACAGAGTTAGGGAGGGGTGTAGGGGCTGGAGGAGGTTACAGAGATAGGGATTGTGTAGGGGCTGGAGGAGGTTACAGAGTTAGGGAGGTGTGTAGGGGTTGGAGGAAGTTACAGAGATAGGGAGGTGTGTAGGGTTTGGAGGTGGTTACAGAGATAGGGAGGTGTGTAGCAGCCGGAGGATTTTACAGAGATATGGAGAGGTGTGGGGGCTGGAAGAGGTTACAGAGATAGGGAGGGTTGTATGGGCTGGAGGGGGTTACAGAGATAGGGAGGGAGTTATAGAGATAAGGACGGGTGTAAGACTGGAGGAGGTTACAGGGATAGGGCGGGAGTTACAGAGATAGGGAGCGGTGAGAGGCTGGAGAACGTTACTGAGATAGGGAGTGGTGTAGGAGCCGGAGGAGGTTACAGAGATAGGGAGGTGTGTAGGAGCTGGAGGTTGTTACAAAGATAGGGGTGGTGGGAGGGGCTGTAGGAGGTTACACAAATAGGGAGGGAGTTATAGAGATAGTGAGCCATGTAGGGCTGGAGGAGGTTACAGATAGGGAGGGGTGTACGGTCATGAGGAGGTTACAGAGATATGGAGGGGTGTTGGGGCTGGAGGAAGTTACAGAGATAGGGAGCGGTGAGAGGCTGGAGGATTTTACAGAGATAGGGCGGGATGTAGGGGCTGGAGGAGGTTAGTGAGATAGGGAGTTGTGCAGCGTTTGTAGGGGGATACAGAGATAGGGAGTGGTGTAGGTATTGGAGGAGGTTATAAGGATAAGGAGGAGTGTAGGGACTGGAGGTGGTAACAGAGATAGGGGGATGTGTAGGGGCTGGAGGAAGTTACAGAGATAGGGAGGGGTGTAGGGGCTGGAGGAGGTTACAGAGATAGGGAGGGGTGTAGGGGCTGGAGGAGGTTACAGAGTTAGTGAGGGGTGTAGAGGCTGGAGGAGGTTACAGAGATACAGAGGTGTGTAGGGGTTGGAGGAGGTTACAGAGATAGCGAGGTGTCTAGGGAATGGTGGAGGTTACAGAGATAGGGAGGGGTGTAGGGTGCAGCACACCCTCAAATGCGGACTCTCTAGCAGAGCAGCACACCCCCAATAATTGACCCTTCAATAGTGCAGCATACCGTCAATTACTGACACTGCAATAGTGTAGCACCTCCTCAAATACTGACACTCAATAGTGCAGCACATCCGCAATTACTGACCCTCCAATAGTGCAGCACACCCTCAATTACTGACACTCCATCAGTGCAGCACAGCCACAATTACTGAACTCCAATAGTGAAGCTCACCCTCAATTACTGACCCTCCAATACTGCAGCACACCCTCAATTACTTACACACCAATAGTGCAGCACACCCTCAATTACTGACATTCAATAATGCCGCACAACGTCAATTGCTGACAAACCAATAGTGCAGCTCACCCTCAATTACTGACCCTCCAATAGTTCAGCACTCCCTCAATTACTGACCCTCCAATAGTTCAGCACACCCTCAATTACTGATCATCCAAAAGTGCAGCACACCCTCAATTACTGACACTCCAATAGTGCAGCACACCCTCAATTACTGACCCTCCAATAGTTCAGCACACCCTCAATTACTGACCCTCCAATAGTGCAGCACACCCTCAATTACTGAGCCTCCAACAGTGCAGCACACCCTCAATTACTGACACTCCAATAGGGCAGCACAGCCTCAATTACTGACACGCCAATACAACAGCACACCCTCAATTACTGACTCTCCAATAGTGCAGCACACCCTCAATTACTGGCACCATGTAGTGCAGAACACCCTGAATTACTCTCCTTTCAATAGTCCAGCACACCCTCAATGACCGTCCAATAGTGCAGCACACCCTCAATCACTGCCACACCTATAGTGCAGCCAACCCTGAGTTACTGACCCTGCAATAGTGCAGCACACCCTCAATTACTTGCACACCTCTCGTGCAGCACCCCCTCAATCACTGACATTCCAAAAGTGCAGCACACCCTCAATTGATGACTCTTCAATAATGCAGCACAGTCTCATTTACTGATCCTCCAATAGTGCAGCACACCCTCAAACACTGACCCTCTAATAGTGCATCACACCTTCAATTACTGACCTTCCGACATTACGGAACACCCTCAATTACAGACCATCCACTACTGCAGCACTCCCTCAATTACTGACACTCCAACAGTGCAGCACACCCTCAATTACTGACACTTCAATAGTGCAGCACACCCTCAATTACTGACACGCCAACAGTGCAGCACAGTCTCGATTACTAACAATCCAATAGTGCGCCAGCCTCAATTACTGACAATCCAATAGTGCAGGACACCCTCAATTACTGACACTCCAACAGTGCAGCACAGCCACAATTACTGAACTCCAATAGTGAAGCACACCCTCAATTACTGACCCTCCAATACTGCAGCACACGCTCAATTACTTACACACCAATAGTGCAGCACAGCCTCAATTACTGACACTCCAACAGTGCAGCACAGTCTCGATTACTAACAATCCAATAGTGCACCAGCCTCAATTACTGACAATCCAACAGTGCAGCACAGCCACAATTACTGAACTCCAATAGTTCAGCACACACTCAATTACTGACCCTCCAATAGTGCAGCACACCCTCAATTACTGACCCTCCAACAGTGCAGTACAGTCTCGATTACTAACAATCCAATAGTGCACCAGCCTCAATTACTGACATTCAATAGTGCCGCACAACTTCAATTACTGACACTCCAATAGAGCAGCACACCCTCAATTACTGACACTCCAATAGAGCAGCACATCCTCAATTATTTACAATCCAGTACTGCAGCACACCCACAATTACCGACGACCAATCATGCAGCACACCCTCAATTACTGACATGCAAGTAGTGCAGCAGACACTCAGTTACTTATGCTCCAATATTGAAGCACCCTGTCAATTCCTGACAATCCGTTAGTGCAACCGGAGGAGGTTCCAGATATAAGGAGGGTTTGGGTCCGGAGGAGATTACAGATATAGGGAGGTTTGTAGGAGCAGGAGGAGGATACTGAGTTGGGGAGGATTGTTGGGTCTGGAGGAGGTTACAGAGATCGGGTGGGTTGTGGTGAGTGGAGGAGTTTACAGAGATAGGGAGGGTTGTAGGGAGTGGAGGAGTTTACAGAGATCAGGAGGGTTGTAGAGGCTGTAGGAGTTTACAGAGATAGGGAGGGATGTAGGATCTGGTGGAGATTACAGAGATAGGGAGTGGTGCAGGGGCTGAAGGAGGTTACAGAAACAGGGAGAGGATTAGCTGTTGGAGGAGGTTACAGACATAGGGAGGGCTGTAGGGGCTGGAGGAGGTTACGGCAGTAGGGATGGGTGTAGGGGCTGGAGGAGGTTACAGAGATAGGGAGGTGTGTAGGGGTTGGAGGTGGTTACAGAGATAGGGAGGGGTGTAGGAGCCGGAGGATTTTACAGAGATAGGGAGAGGTGTAGGGGCTGGAGGAGGTTACAGAAACAGGGAGAGGATTAGGAGCTGGAGGAGGTTACAGACATAGGGAGGGCTGTAGGGGCTGGAGAAGGTTACGGCAATAGGGATGGGTGTAGGGGCTGGAGGAGGTTACAGAGATAGGGAGGGGTGTAGGGGCTGGAGCAGGTTACAGAGATAGGGAGGGGTGTAGGGGTTGGAGGAGGTTACAGAGATAGGGAGGGGTGTAGGAGCTGGAGCAGGTTACAGAGATAGGAAGGGGCGTAGGGCCTGGAGGATTTTACAGAGATAGGGAGGGGTTTACGGGCTGGAGCAGGTTACAGAGATATGGAGGGGTGTAGGGGCAGGAGGAGGTTACAGAGATAGGGAGGGGTGTAGGGTCCGGAGGAGGTTACAGAGATAGGGGGGGGTGTAGAGGTTGGAGCAGTTTACAGAGATATGGAGGGGTGTAGGGGCAGGAGGAAGTTACAGAGATAGGGAGGGGTGTAGGGACTGGAGGTGGTTTCAAAGATAGGGGTGGGGTTGAGGGGCTGGAGGAGGTTTCAGAAATTGGGAGGGGTGTAGGGGCTGGAGGAGGTTACAGAGATAGGGAGGGGTGTAGGGGCTGGTGTAGGTTACAGAGGTGGGAAGGTGTGTAGGTGTTGGAGGAGGTTCCTGATATAGGGAAGTGTATATGGTTTGGAGGAGGTTACAGAGATAGGTAGGTGTGTAGAGTTTGGAGGAGGTTACAGAGATAGGGAGGGGTGTAGGGGCCGGAGGAGGTTACAGAGATAGGGAGAGTTGAAGGGGCTGGAGGAGTTTAGAGATAGGTAGGGGTGTACGGGCATGAGGAGTTTACAGAGATAGGGTGGTGTGTAGATGCAGCCGGGAGTTACAGAGATATGGAGGGTTGTAGGGGCTCTAGGAGGTTACAGAGATAGGCAGGGGTGTAGGGTCTTGAGGAGATTACAGAGATAGGGAGGGGTGCTCCGGCTGGAGAAGCTTACAGAGATCGGGAGGGGTGTAAGGGTTGGAGCAGGTTACAGAGATAGGGACTTGCGTAGGGGCTGGAGGAGTTTACAGAGATAGGGAGGAGTGTAGCAGCTGGAGCTGGTTACAGAGATAGGGAGGGGCATAGGGGCTGGAGAGGTTACAGAGATAGGGAGTGGTGTAGGGGCTGGAGCAGGTTACAGAGATATGGAGGGTTGTAGGGGCTGGAGGAGGTTACAGAGATAGGGAGGTTTTTTGGGGCTGGTGGAGTTTACAGAGTTAGGGAGGGGTTTAGGGGCTGTAGGATTTTACAGAGATAGGGAGTGGTGTAGGGGACAGAGGAGGTTACAGAGATAGGGAGGGGAGTAGGGGCTGGAGGATTTTACAGAGATAGCGAGGTGTGTAGAGGTTGGAGGAGGATACAGAGATAGGGGCTGGAGGAGGTTACAGAGATAAGGAGAGGTGTCGATCTGGAGGACGTTACAGAGATAGGGCGGGAGTTACAGAGATAAGGAGGGGTGAGAGACTGGAGAGCGTTACAGAGATAGGGAGGGGTGTTGGAGCCGCAGGAGGTTACAGAGATAGGGAGGTCTGTAGGGGCTGGAGGAGGTTACAAAGATAGGGGTGGGGGGATGGGCTGGTGGAGGTTACAGAGATAGGGAGGAATGAGAGGCTGGAGGGTGTTACAGAGATAGGGAGGGAGTTATAGAGATAATGAGTGGTGTAGGGCTGGAGGAGGTTACAAAGATAGGGGTGGGGGGATGGGCTGGTGAATGTTACAGAGATAGGGAGGAATGAGAGGCTGGAGGGTGTTACAGAGATAGGGAGGGAGTTATAGAGATAATGAGTGGTGTAGGGCTGGATGAGGTTACAGATAGTGAGGGGTGTACGGGCATGAGGAGGTTACAGAGATAGGGAGTGGTGTAGGGGCTGGAGGAAGTTACAGAGATAGCGACGTTTGTAGGGGCTGGAGGATGTTACAGAGATAGGGAGGGTAGTAGGGGCTGGAGGAGGTTACAGAAATAGGGAGGGTTGCATTGAGTGGAGGAGTTTACAGAGATAGGGAGGAGTGCAGTGGCTGGAGGAGGTTACAGAGATAGGGAGGTTTGTAGCGGCTGGGGTAGGTTACAGACCTCAGGAGGGCTGTAGTGAGTGGAGGGGTTTACAGAGATAGGATGGGTTGTAGGGAGTGGAGGAGGTTACAGAGATTGGGACGGTTGTTGAGCATGGAGTAGGTTACAGATATAGGGAGGGTTGTAGTGAGTGGAGGAGTTTACAGAGATAGGAAGGGGTGTAGGGGCGGGAGGAGGTTACAGAGATAGGGAGGGGTGTAGGTGGCTGGAGGTGGTTACAGAGAAATGGAGAGGTTTAGGGGCTGGAGGAGGTTACAGAGATAGGGAGGGGTGTAGGGGCTGGAGGAGTTTACAGAGATAGGGAGGGGTGTAGGGGCTGGAGGTGTTTACAGTGATAGGGAGGGGTGTAGGCGCTGGAGGAGGTTACAGGGATAGGGAGCGGTGTACGTTCTGGAGGAGGTTAAAGAGATAGGAAGGTTTGTAGGAGCAGGAAGAGGTTACTGAGTTGGGGAGGGTTGTAGGTGCTGAAGGTGGTCATACAGATAGGGAGGGTTGTAGGGGCTGGAGGAGGTTTATGAGATAGGGAGGGTTGTAGCGGTTGGAGGTGACTACAGAGATAGACAGAGTTGTAGGCGGCTGGAGATGGTTACAGAGATAGGGAGGAGTATACGGGCAGTAGGAGGTTACAGAGATAGGGAGGGGTGTAGCGGCTGGAGGTGATTACAAAGATAGGGGTGGGGGGAGGGGCTGGAGGAGGTTACAGAATTAGGAAGGGAGTTATAGAGATAGTGAGCGGTTTAGGGTTGGAGGACGTTACAGATAGGGAGGGGTGTATGGGCATGAGGAGGTTACAGATTTATGGATGGGTGCAGGGGCTGGAGGAAGTTATAGAGATAGGGAGGGTTGTAGGGGCTGGTGGAGATTACAGAGATAGGGAGGGTTGTAGAGGCTGGAGGAGGTTACAGAGATAGGGAGCGGTGAGAGGCTGGAGGAAGTTAAAGAGATAGGGAGGGTTGTAGGGGCTGGAGGAGCTTACAGAGATAGGGATGGGTGTAGAGGCTGGAGGAGGTTACAGAGATAGGGATGGGTGTAGGGGCTGGAGGAGGTTACAGAGATAGGGATGGGTGTAGGGGCTGGAGGAGGTTACAGAGATAGGGAGGGTTGTAGGGGCTGGAGGATTTTACAGAGATAGGGAGGGGTGTAGGGGCTGGAGGAGGTTACAGAGATAGGGAGGGGTGTAGGGGCTGGATGAGGTTACAGAGATAGGGAGCGGTGAGAGGCTGGAGGAGGTTACAGAGATAGGGAGGGTTGTAGGGGCTGGAGGAGGTTACAGAGATAAGGCGGGATGTAGGGGCTGGAGGAGGTTACAGAGATAGGGAGGTGTGTAGGGGTTGGAGGAGGTTACAAGGATAAGGAGGAGTGTAGGGACTGGAGGTGGTAACAGAGATAGGGGGAGGTGTAGGGGCTGGAGGAAGTTACAGAGATAGGGAGGGGTGTAGGGTCTGGAGGAGGATACAGAGATACAAAGGTTTGAAGGGGTTGGAGGAGGTGAGAGATAGGGAGGGATCTACGGACTGGAGGAGGTCACAGAGATAGGTATGGATGAGAGGCTAGAGGAGGTTACAGAGATAGGGAGAGGAGTAGGAGCCGGAGGAGGTTACAGAGATATGGAGTGTTGTAGGGGCTGGAGGAGGTTACAGAGATAGGGAAGGGTGTAGGAGCTGGAGGACGTTACAAGATAGGGAGGGGTGTAGGGATTGAGGAGGTTACAGAGATTGGGAGAGGTGTATGGACTGGAGGAGGTTACAGAGATAGGGAGGGGTGCGAGGCTGGAGGAGGTTACAGAGTTAGGGAGAGGTGTAGGAGCCTGAGGAGGTTACAGAGCTTGGGAGGGGTGTAGGGGCTGGAGGGGATTACAGAGATAGGAAGTTACAGAGATAGGGAGGGAGTTACAGAGATAAGGAGGGGTGTAGGGCTGGAGGAGGTTACAGAAATAGGGAGGGGTGTAGGACTGGAGGAGTTTCAGAGATAGGGAGGGGTGAACGGGCTGCAGAAGTTTACAGAGAGAGGGAGGGGTGCAGGGGTTGGAGCAGGTTACACAGATAGGGAGGGGCGTAGGGGCTGGAGGAGGTTACAGAGAATGGCATGGGTGTAGGGGCTGGAGGAGGTTACAGAGTTAGTGAGGGGTGTAGAGGCAGGAGGAGGTTACAGAGATACGGAGGGGTGTAGGGGTTGGAGGAGGTTACAGAGATAGGGAGGTGTCTAGGGAATGGTGGAGGTTACAGAGATAGGGAGGGGTGTAGGGTGCAGCACACCCTCAAATGCGGACGCTCTAGCAGAGCAACACACCCCCAATAATTGACCCTTCAATAGTGCAGCATACCGTCAATTACTGACACTGCAATAGTGTAGCACCCCTCAATTACTGACACTCAATAGTGCAGCACATCCCCAATTACTGACCCTCCACTAGTGCAGCACACCATCAATTACTGACACTCCATCAGTGCAGCACAGCCACAATTACTGAACTCCAATAGTGAAGCTCACCCTCAATTACTGACCCTCCAATACTGCAGCACACGCTCAATTACTTACACACCAATAGTGCAGCACACCCTCAATTACTGACATTCAATAATGCCGCACAACGTCAATTGCTGACAAACCAATAGTGCAGCTCACCCTCAATTACTGACCCTCCAATAATGCAGCACACCCTCAATTACTGACCCTCCAATAGTGCAGCACACCCTCAATTACTGACCCTCCAATAGTTCAGCACACCCTCAATTACTGACCCTCCAATAGTTCAGCACACCCTCAATTACTGACCCTCCAATAGTGCAGCACACCCTCAATTACTGACCCTCCAATAGTTCAGCACACCCTCAATTAATGACCCTCCAATAGTTCAGCACACCCTCAATTACTGATCATCCAATAGTGCAGCACACCATCAATTACGGACACACCAATGGTGCAGCACACCCTCAATTACTGACCCTCCAATAGTTCAGCACACCCTCAATTACTGACCCTCGAATAGTGCAGCACACCCTCAATTACTGACACTCCAATAGTGCAGCACACCCTCAATTACTGACACTCCAACAGTGCAGCACTCTCTGAATTACTGACCCTCCAGTAGTGCAGCACACCCTCAATTACTGAAACTCCAACAGTGCAGCACAGTCTCGATTACTAACAATCCAATAGTGCACCAGCCTCAATTACTGACACTCCATCAGTGCAGCACAGCCACAATTACTGAACTCCAATAGTGAAGCTCACCCTCAATTACTGACCCTCCAATACTGCAGCACACGCTCAATTACTTACACACCAATAGTGCAGCACACCCTCAATTACTGACATTCAATAATGCCGCACAACGTCAATTGCTAACAAACCAATAGTGCAGCTCACCCTCAATTACTGACCCTCCAATAGTGCAGCACACCCTCAATTACTGACCCTCCAATAGTGCAGCACACCCTCAATTACTGACCCTCCAATAGTTCAGCACACCCTCAATTACTGACCCTCCAATAGTTCAGCACACCCTCAATTACTGACCCTCCAATAGTGCAGCACACCCTCAATTACTGACCCTCCAATAGTTCAGCACACCCTCAATTAATGACCCTCCAATAGTTCAGCACACCCTCAATTACTGATCATCCAATAGTGCAGCACACCATCAATTACGGACATACCAATGGTGCAGCACACCCTCAATTACTGACCCTCCAATAGTTCAGCACACCCTCAATTACTGACCCTCCAATAGTGCAGCACACCCTCAATTACTGACACTCCAATAGTGCAGCACACCCTCAATTACTGACGCTCCAATAGTTCAGCACACCCTCAATTACTGACCCTCCAATAGTGCAGCACACCCTCAATTACTGAGCCTCCAACAGTGCAGCACACCCTCAATTAATGACACTCCAATAGGGCAGCACACCCTCAATTACTGACACTCCAATACTACAGCACACCCTCAATTACTGACACTCCAATAGTGCAGCACACCCTCAATTACTGACGCTCCAATAGTTCAGCACACCCTCAATTACTGACCCTCCAATAGAGCAGCACACCCTCAATTACTGACACTCCAATAGTGCAGCACACCCTCAATTACTGACACTCCAACAATATAGCACGGTCTCAATTACTGACACTCCAATAGTGCAGCACACCCTCAATTACTGACACTCCAATATTGCAGCACACCCTCAATTACTGACACACCTATTGTGCAGCATATCCTCAATTATTTACAATCCAATACTGCAGCACACCCACAATTACCGACGACCAATCATGCAGCACGCCCTCAATTACTGACATGCAAGTAGTGCAGCAGACACTCAGTTACTTATGCTCCAATATTGAAGCACACTGTCAATTCCTGACAATCCATTAGTGCAGCCGGAGGAGGTTCCAGATATAAGGAGGGTTTAGGATCTGGAGGAGATTACAGAGATGGGAAGGTTTGTAGGAGCAGGAGGAGGATACTGAGTTGGGGAGGGTTGTTGGGTCTGGAGGAGGTTACAGAGATCGGGTGGGTTGTGGTGAGTGGAGGAGGTTACAGAGATAGGGAGGGTTGTAGGGAGTGGAGGAGTTTACAGAGATCATGAGGGTTGTAGGGGCTGAAGGAGTTTACAGAGATAGGGAGGGATGTAGGACCTGGTGGAGATGACAGAGATAGGGTGTGGTGTAGTCGCTGAAGGAGGTTACAGAAACAGGGAGAGGATTAGGTGCTGGAGGAGGTTACAGAGATAGGGAGGGCTGTAGGGGCTGGAGGAGGTTACGGCGATAGGGATGGGTGTAAGGGCTGGAGGCGGTTACAGAGATAGGGAGGTGTGTAGGGTTTGGAGGTGGTTACAGAGTTAGGGAGGGGTGTAGGAGCCGGTGGATGTTACAGAGATAGGGAGAGGTGTAGGGGCTGGAGGAGGTTACAGAGATAGGGAGGGGTGTTGGGGCTGGAGCAGGTTACAGAGTTAGGGAGGGGTGTAGGGGCTGGAGGAGGTTACAGAGATAGGGATTGTGTAGGGGCTGGAGGAGGTTACAGAGTTAGGGAGGTGTGTAGGGTTTGGAGGAAGTTACAGAGATAGGGAGGTGTGTAGGGTTTGGAGGTGGTTACAGAGATAAGGAGGTGTGTAGCAGCCGGAGGATTTTACAGAGATATGGAGAGGTGTGGGGGCTGGAAGAGGTTACAGAGATAGGGAGGGTTGTATGGGCTGGAGGGGGTTACAGAGATAGGGAGGGAGTTATAGAGATAAGGACGGGTGTAAGACTGGAGGAGGTTACAGGGATAGGGCGGGAGTTACAGAGATAGGGAGCGGTGAGAGGCTGGAGAACGTTACAGAGATAGGTAGTGGTGTAGGGGTTGGAGGAGGTTACAGAGATAGGGATGTGTCTAGGGAATGGTGGAGGTTACAGAGATAGGGAGTGGTGTAGGGTGCAGCACACCCTCAAATGCGGACTCTCTAGCAGAGCAACGCACCCCCAATAATTGACCCTTCAATAGTGCAGCATACCGTCAATTACTGACACTGCAATAGTGTAGCACCCCTCAATTACTGACACTCAATAGTGCAGCACATCCGCAATTACTGACACTCCAATAGTGCAGCACACCCTCAATTACTGACACTCCATCAGTGCAGCACAGCCACAATTACTGAACTCCAATAGTGAAGCTCACCCTCAATTACTGACCCTCCAATACTGCAGCACCCCCTCAATTACTTGCACACCAATAGTGCAGCACACCGTCAATTACTGACATTCAATAATGCCGCACAACGTCAATTGCTGACAAACCAATAGTGCAGCACACCCTCAATTACTGACCCTCCAATAGTTCAGCACACCCTCAATTACTGACCCTCCAATAGTTCAGCACACCCTCAATTACTGACCCTCCAATAGTGCAGCACACCCTCAATTACTGACACTCCAACAATATAGCACGGTCTCAATTACTGACACTCCAATAGTGCAGCACACCCTCAATTACTGACACTCCAATATTGCAGCACACCCTCAATTACTGACACACCTATTGTGCAGCATATCCTCAATTATTTACAATCCAATACTGCAGCACACCCACAATTACCGACGACCAATCATGCAGCACGCCCTCAATTACTGACATGCAAGTAGTGCAGCAGACACTCAGTTACTTATGCTCCAATATTGAAGCACACTGTCAATTCCTGACAATCCATTAGTGCAGCCGGAGGAGGTTCCAGATATAAGGAGGGTTTAGGATCTGGAGGAGATTACAGAGCTGGGAAGGTTTGTAGGAGCAGGAGGAGGATACTGAGTTGGGGAGGGTTGTTGGGTCTGGAGGAGGTTACAGAGATCGGGTGGGTTGTGGTGAGTGGAGGAGGTTACAGAGATAGGGAGGGTTGTAGGGAGTGGAGGAGTTTACAGAGATCATGAGGGTTGTAGGGGCTGAAGGAGTTTACAGAGATAGGGAGGGATGTAGGACCTGGTGGAGATGACAGAGATAGGGAGTGGTGTAGTCGCTGAAGGAGGTTACAGAAACAGGGAGAGGATTAGGTGCTGGAGGAGGTTACAGAGATAGGGAGGGCTGTAGGGGCTGGAGGAGGTTACGGCGATAGGGATGGGTGTAAGGGCTGGAGGCGGTTACAGAGATAGGGAGGTGTGTAGGGTTTGGAGGTGGTTACAGAGTTAGGGAGGGGTGTAGGAGCCGGTGGATTTTACTGAGATAGGGAGAGGTGTAGGGGCTGGAGGAGGTTACAGAGATAGGGAGGGGTGTTGGGGCTGTAGCAGGTTACAGAGTTAGGGAGGGGTGTAGGGGCTGGAGGAGGTTACAGAGATAGGGATTGTGTAGGGGCTGGAGGAGGTTACAGAGTTAGGGAGGTGTGTAGGGTTTGGAGGAAGTTACAGAGATAGGGAGGTGTGTAGGGTTTGGAGGTGGTTACAGAGATAAGGAGGTGTGTAGCAGCTGGAGGATTTTACAGAGATATGGAGAGGTGTGGGGGCTGGAAGAGGTTACAGAGATAGGGAGGGTTGTATTTGCTGGAGGGGGTTACAGAGATAGGGAGGGAGTTATAGAGATAAGGACGGGTGTAAGACTGGAGGAGGTTACAGGGATAGGGCGGGAATTACAGAGATAGGGAGCGGTGAGAGGCTGGAGAACGTTACAGAGATAGGTAGTGGTGTAGGGGTTGGCGGAGGTTACAGAGATAGGGAGGTGTCTAGGGAATGGTGGAGGTTACAGAGATAGGGAGGCGTGTAGGGTGCAGCACACCCTCAAATGCGGACTCTCTAGCAGAGCAACACTCCCCCAATAATTGACCCTTCAGTAGTGCAGCATACCGTCAATTACTGACACTGCAATAGTGTAGCACCCCTCAATTACTGACACTCAATAGTGCAGCACATCCCCAATTACTGACCCTCCAATAGTGCAGCACACCCTCAATTACTGACACTCTATCAGTGCAGCACAGCCACAATTACTGAACTCCAATAGTGAAGCACACCCTCAATTACTGACCCTCCAATACTGCAGCACACCCTCAATTACTTACACACCAATAGTGCAGCACACCCTCAATTACTGACATTCAATAATGCAGCAAACCCTCAATTACTGACCCTCCAATAGTGCAGCACACCCTCAATTACTGACCCTCCAATAGTTCAGCACTCCCTCAATTACTGATGCTCCAATAGTTCAGCACACCCTCAATTACTGACCCTCCAATAGTGCAGCACGCCCTCAATTACTGAGCCTCCAACAGTGCAGCACACCCTCAATTACTGACACTCCATTAGGGCAGCACACCCTCAATTACTGACACTCCAATACTACAGCACACCCTCAATTACTGACCCTCCAATACTGCAGCACAGCCTCAATTACTGATACTCCAATAGAGCAGCACACCCTCAATTACTGACACTCCAATAGTTCACCACACCCTCAATTACTGACACTCCAATAATGCAGCACACCCTCAATTACTGACACTCCAACAATATAGCACGGTCTCAATTACTGACACTCCAATAGAGCAGCACACCCTCAATTACTGACACTCCAATAGTTCAGCACACCCTCAATTACTGACACTCCAATAGAGCAGCACACCCTCAATTACTGACACTCCAATAGAGCAGCACACCCTCAATTACTGACACTCCAACAATATAGCAAGGTCTCAATTACTGACACTCCAATAGTGCAGCACACCCTCAATTACTGACACTCCAATATTGCAGCACACCCTCAATTACTGACACACCTATTGTGCAGCATATCCCCAATTATTTACAATCCAATACTGCAGCACACCCACAATTACCGACGACCAATCATGCAGCACGCCCTCAATTACTGACATGCAAGTAGTGCAGCAGACACTCAGTTACTTCTGCTCCAATATTGAAGCACACTGTCAATTCCTGACAATCCATTAGTGCAGCCGGAGGAGGTTCCAGATATAAGGAGGGTTTAGGATCTGGAGGAGATTACAGAGATGGGAAGGTTTGTAGGAGCAGGAGGAGGATACTGAGTTGGGGAGGGTTGTTGGGTCTGGAGGTGGTTACAGAGATCGGGTGGGTTGTGGTGAGTGGAGGAGGTTACAGAGATAGGGAGGGTTGTAGGGAGTGGAGGAGTTTACAGTGATCATGAGGGTTGTAGGGGCTGAAGGAGTTTACAGAGATAGGGAGGGATGTAGGACCTGGTGGAGATGACAGAGATAGGGAGTGGTGTAGTCGCTGAAGGAGGTTACAGAAACAGGGAGAGGATTAGGTGCTGGAGGAGGTTACAGAGATAGGGAGGGCTGTAGGGGCTGGAGGAGGTTACGGCAATAGGGATGGGTGTAAGGGCTGGAGGCGGTTACAGAGATAGGGATTGTGTAGGGGCTGGAGGAGGTTACAGAGTTAGGGAGGTGTGTAGGGGTTGGAGGAAGTTACAGAGATAGGGAGGTGTGTAGGGTTTGGAGATGGTTACAGAGTTAGGGAGGGGTGTAGGAGCCGGTGGATTTTACAGAGATAGGGAGAGCTGTAGGGGCTGGAGGAGGTTACAGAGATAGGGAGGGGTGTTGGGGCTGGAGCAGGTTACAGAGTTAGGGAGGGGTGTAGGGGCTGGAGGAGGTTACAGAGATAGGGATTGTGTAGGGGCTGGAGGAGGTTACAGAGTTAGGGAGGTGTGTAGGGGTTGGAGGAAGTTACAGAGATAGGGAGGTGTGTAGGGTTTGGAGGTGGTTACAGAGATAGGGAGGTGTGTAGCAGCCGGAGGATTTTACAGAGATATGGAGAGGTGTGGGGGCTGGAAGAGGTTACAGAGATAGGGAGGGTTGTATGGGCTGGAGGGGGTTACAGAGATAGGGAGGGAGTTATAGAGATAGGGAGCGGTGAGAGGCTGGAGAACGTTACAGAGATAGGTAGTGGTGTAGGGGTTGGAGGAGGTTACAGAGATAGGGATGTGTCTAGGGAATGTTGGAGGTTACAGAGATAGTGAGGGGTGTAGGGTGCAGCACACCCTCAAATGCGGACTCTCTAGCAGAGCAACACACCCCCAATAATTGACCCTTCAATAGTGCAGCATACCGTCAATTACTGACACTGCAATAGTGTAGCACCCCTCAATTACTGACACTCAATAGTGCAGCACATCCGCAATTACTGACCCTCCAATAGTGCAGCACACCCTCAATTACTGACACTCCATCAGTGCAGCACAGCCACAATTACTGAACTCCAATAGTGAAGCTAACCCTCAATTACTGACCCTCCAATACTGCAGCACACGCTCAATTACTTACACACCAATAGTGCAGCACACCCTCAATTACTGACATTCAATAATGCCGCACAACGTCAATTGCTGACAAACCAATAGTGCAGCTCACCCTCAATTACTGACCCTCCAATAGTTCAGCACACCCTCAATTAGTGACACTCCAATAGTTCAGCACACCCTCAATTACTGACACTCCAATAGTGCAGCACACCCTCAATTACTGACACTCCAACAATATAGCACGGTCTCATTTACTGACACTCCAATAGTGCAGCACACCCTCAATTACTGACACTCCAATAGTGCAGCACACCCTCAATTACTGACACACCTATTGTGCAGCATATCCTCAATTATTTACAATCCAATACTGCAGCACACCCACAATTACCGACGACCAATCATGCAGCACGCCCTCAATTACTGACATGCAAGTAGTGCAGCAGACACTCAGTTACTTATGCTCCAATATTGAAGCACACTGTCAATTCCTGACAATCCATTAGTGCAGCCGGAGGAGGTTCCAGATATAAGGAGGGTTTAGGATCTGGAGGAGATTACAGAGCTGGGAAGGTTTGTAGGAGCAGGAGGAGGATACTGAGTTGGGGAGGGTTGTTGGGTCTGGAGGAGGTTACAGAGATCGGGTGGGTTGTGGTGAGTGGAGGAGGTTACAGAGATAGGGAGGGTTGTAGGGAGTGGAGGAGTTTACAGAGATCATGAGGGTTGTAGGGGCTGAAGGAGTTTACAGAGATAGGGAGGGATGTAGGACCTGGTGGAGATGACAGAGATAGGGAGTGGTGTAGTCGCTGAAGGAGGTTACAGAAACAGGGAGAGGATTATGTGCTGGAGGAGTTTACAGAGATAGGGAGGGCTGTAGGGGCTGGAGGAGGTTACGGCGATAGGGATGGGTGTAAGGGCTGGAGGCGGTTACAGAGATAGGGAGGTGTGTAGGGTTTGGAGGTGGTTACAGAGTTAGGGAGGGGTGTAGGAGCCGGTGGATTTTACTGAGATAGGGAGAGGTGTAGGGGCTGGAGGAGGTTACAGAGATAGGGAGGGGTGTTGGGGCTGGAGCAGGTTACAGAGTTAGGGAGGGGTGTAGGGGCTGGAGGAGGTTACAGAGATCGGGATTGTGTAGGGGCTGGAGGAGGTTACAGAGTTAGGGAGGTGTGTAGGGTTTGGAGGAAGTTACAGAGATAGGGAGGTGTTCAGGGTTTGGAGGTGGTTACAGAGATAAGGAGGTGTGTAGCAGCCGGAGGATTTTACAGAGATATGGAGAGGTGTGGGGGCTGGAAGAGGTTACAGAGATAGGGAGGGTTGTATGGGCTGGAGGGGGTTACAGAGATAGGGAGGTAGTTATAGAGATAAGGACGGGTGTAAGACTGGAGGAGGTTACAGGGATAGGGCGGGAGTTACAGAGATAGGGAGCGGTGAGAGGCTGGAGAACGTTACAGAGATAGGTAGTGGTGTAGGGGTTGGAGGAGGTTACAGAGATAGGGATGTGTCTAGGGAATGGTGGAGGTTACAGAGATAGGGAGGCGTGTAGGGTGCAGCACACCCTCAAATGCGGACTCTCTAGCAGAGCAACACACACCCAATAATTGACCCTTCAGTAGTGCAGCATACCGTCAATTACTGACACTGCAATAGTGTAGCACCCCTCAATTACTGACACTCAATAGTGCAGCACACCCTCAATTATTGACCCTCCAATAGTGCAGCATACCGTCAATTACTGACACTGCAATAGTTTAGCACCCCTCAATTACTGACACTCAATAGTGCAGCACATCCCCAATTACTGACCCTCCAATAGTGCAGCACACCCTCAATTACTGACACTCCATCAGTGCAGCACAGCCACAATTACTGAACTCCAATAGTGAAGCTCACCCTCAATTACTGACCCTCCAATACTGCAGCACACGCTCAATTACTTACACACCAATAGTGCAGCACACCCTCAATTACTGACATTCAATAATGCCGCACAACCTCAATTGCTGACAAACCAATAGTGCAGCTCACCCTCAATTACTGACCCTCCAATAGTTCAGCACACCCTCAATTACTGACCCTCCAATAGTTCAGCACACCCTCAATTAATGACCCTCCAATAGTTCAGCACACCCTCAATTACTGATCATCCAAAAGTGCAGCACACCCTCAATTACGGACACACCAATGGTGCAGCACACCCTCAATTACTGACCCTCCAATAGTTCAGCACACCCTCAATTACTGACCCTCCAATAGTGCAGCATACCGTCAATTACTGACACTGCAATAGTTTAGCACCCCTCAATTACTGACACTCAATAGTGCAGCACATCCCCAATTACTGACCCTCCAATAGTGCAGCACACCCTCAATTACTGACACTCCATCAGTGCAGCACAGCCACAATTACTGAACTCCAATAGTGAAGCTCACCCTCAATTACTGACCCTCCAATACTGCAGCACACGCTCAATTACTTACACACCAATAGTGCAGCACACCCTCAATTACTGACATTCAATAATGCCGCACAACCTCAATTGCTGACAAACCAATAGTGCAGCTCACCCTCAATTACTGACCCTCCAATAGTTCAGCACACCCTCAATTACTGACCCTCCAATAGTTCAGCACACCCTCAATTACTGACCCTCCAATAGTGCAGCACACCCTCAATTACTGACCCTCCAATAGTTCAGCACACCCTCAATTAATGACCCTCCAATAGTTCAGCACACCCTCAATTACTGATCATCCAAAAGTGCAGCACACCCTCAATTACGGACACACCAATGGTGCAGCACACCCTCAATTACTGACCCTCCAATAGTTCAGCACACCCTCAATTACTGACCCTCCAATAGTGCAGCACACCCTCAATTACTGACCCTCCAATAGTGCAGCACACCCTCAATTACTGACCCTCCAATAGTGCAGCACACGCTCAATTACTGAGCCTCCAACAGTGCAGCACACCCTCAATTACTGACACTCCAATAGGGCAGCACACCCTCAATTACTGACACTCCAATGCTACAGCACACCCTCAATTACTGACCCTCCAATACTGCAGCTCACCCTCAATTACTGATACTCCAATAGAGCAGCACACCCTCAATTACTGACACTCCAATAGTTCAGCACACCCTCAATTACTGACACTCCAATAGAGCAGCACACCCTCAATTACTGACACTCCAATAATGCAGCACACCCTCAATTACTGACACTCCAATATTGCAGCACACCCTCAATTACTGACACACCTATTGTGCAGCATATCCTCAATTATTTACAATCCAATACTGCAGCACACCCACAATTACCGACGACCAATCATGCAGCACGCCCTCAATTACTGACATGCAAGTAGTGCAGCAGACACTCAGTTACTTATGCTCCAATATTGAAGCACACTGTCAATTCCTGACAATCCATTAGTGCAGCCGGAGGAGGTTCCAGATATAAGGAGGGTTTAGGATCTGGAGGAGATTACAGAGATAGGAAGGTTTGTAGGAGCAGGAGGAGGATACTGAGTTGGGGAGGGTTGTTGGGTCTGGAGGAGGTTACAGAGATCGGGTGGGTTGTGGTGAGTGGAGGAGGTTACAGAGATAGGGAGGGTTGTAGGGAGTGGAGGGGTTTACAGAGATCATGAGAGTTGTAGGGGCTGAAGGAGTTTACAGAGATAGGGAGGAATGTAGGACCTGGTGGAGATGACAGAGATAGGGTGTGGTGTAGTCGCTGAAGGAGGTTACAGAAACAGGGAGAGGATTAGGTGCTGGAGGAGGTTACAGAGATAGGGAGGGCTGTAGGGGCTGGAGGAGGTTACGGCAATAGGGATGGGTGTAAGGGCTGGAGGCGATTACAGAGATAGGGAGGTGTGTAGGGTTTGGAGGTGGTTACAAAGTTAGGGAGGGGTATAGGAGCCGGTGGATTTTACAGAGATAGGGAGAGGTGTATGGGCTGGAGGAGGTTACAGAGATAGGGAGGGGTGTTGGGGCTGGAGCAGGTTACAGAGTTAGGGAGGGGTGTAGGGGCTGGAGGAGGTTCCAGAGATCGGGATTGTGTAGGGGCTGGAGGAGGTTACAGAGTTAGGGAGGTGTGTAGGGGTTGGAGGAAGTTACAGAGATAGGGAGGTGTGTTGGGTTTGGAGGTGGTTACAGAGATAGGGAGGTGTGTAGCAGCCGGAGGATTTTACAGAGATATGGAGAGGTGTGGGGGCTGGAAGAGGTTACAGAGATAGGGAGGGTTGTATGGGCTGGAGGGGGTTACAGAGATAGGGAGGGAGTTATAGAGATAAGGATGGGTGTAAGACTGGAGGAGGTTACAGGGATAGGGCGGGAGTTACAGAGATAGGGAGCGGTGAGAGGCTGGAGAACGTTACTGAGATAGGGAGTGTTGTTGGAGCCGGAGGAGGTTACAGAGATAGGGACGTGTGTAGGAGCTGGAGGTTGTTACAAAGATAGGGGTGGTGGGAGGGGCTGTAGGAGGTTACACAAATAGGGAGGGAGTTATAGAGATAGTGAGCCATGTAGAGCTGGAGGAGGTTACAGATAGGGAGGGGTGTACTGTCATGAGGAGGTTACAGAGATATGGAGGGGTGTTGGGGCTGGAGGAAGTTACAGAGATAGGGAGCGGTGAGAGGCTGGAGGATGTTACAGAGATAGGGCGGGATGTAGGGGCTGGAGGAGGTTACTGAGATAGGGAGTTGTGCAGGGTTTGGAGGAGGTTACAGAGATAGGGAGTGGTGTAGGTATTGGAGGAGGTTATAAGGATAAGGAGGAGTGTAGGGACTGGAGATAGGGGGATGTGTAGGGGCTGGAGGAAGTTACAGAGATATGGAGGGGTGTAGGGGCTGGAGGAAGTTACAGAGATAGGGAGGGGTGCAGGGGCTGGAGGAGGTTACAGAGTTAGTGAGGGGTGTAGAGGCTGGAGGAGGTTACAGAGATACGGAGGTGTGTAGGGGTTGGAGGAGGTTACAGAGATAGGGAGGTGTCTAGGGAATGGTGGAGGTTACAGAGATAGGGAGGGGTGTAGGGTGCAGCACACCCTCAAATGCGGACTCTCTAGCAGAGCAGCACACCCCCAATAATTGACCCTTCAATAGTGCAGCATACCGTCAATTACTGACACTCAATAGTGCAGCACATCCCCAATTACTGACCCACCAATAGTGCAGCACGTCCCCAATTACTGACCCACCAATAGTGCAGCACACCCTCAATTACTGACACTCCATCAGTGCAGCACAGCCACAATTACTGAACTCCAATAGTGAAGCTCACCCTCAATTACTGACACTCCAATACTGCAGCACACCCTCAATTACTTACACACCAATAGTGCAGCACACCCTCAATTACTGACATTCAATAATGCCGCACAACGTCAATTGCTGACAAAACAATAGTGCAGCTCACCCTCAATTACTGAGCCTCCAATAGTGCAGAATCCTCAGTTATTGATCATCCAAAACTGCACCACACCCTCAATTACTGACACTCCAATAGAACACGGTCTCAATTACTGACACTCCAATAGAGCAGCATCCTCAATTACTGACATGCAAGTAGCGAAGCAGACACTCAGTTACTGACACTCCAATATTGAAGCACACCGTCAATTACTGACACTCCAACAGTATAGCACGGTCTCAATTACTGACACTCCATTAGTGCAGCACACCCTCAATTCCTGACACTCCAATAGTACAGCACACCCTCAATTACTGACACTCCAATCGTGCAGCACACCCTCAATTACTGACACTCCAACAGTATAGCACGGTCTCAATTACCGACACTCCAATAGTGCAGCACACCCACAATTACCGACGACCAATCATGCAGCACACCCTCAATTACTGACATGCAAGTAGTGAAGCAGACACTCAGTTACTTATGCTCCAATATTGAAGCACACTGTCAATTCCTGACAATCCATTAGTGCAGCCGGAGGAGGTTCCAGATATAAGGAGGGTTTAGGATCTGGAGGAGATTACAGAGATAGGAAGGTTTGTAGGAGCAGGAGGAGGATACTGAGTTGGGGAGGGTTTTTGGGTCTGGAGAAGGTTACCGAGATCGGGTGGGTTGTGGTGAGTGGAGGAGTTTACAGAGATAGGGAGGGTTGTAGGGAGTGGAGGAGTTTACAGAGTTAGGGAGGGTTGTAGGGGCTGTAGGAGTTTACAGAGATAGGGAGGGATGTAGGATCTGGAGGAGATTACAGAGATAGGGAGTGGTGTAGGGGCTGAATGAGGTTACCGAAACCGGGAGAGGATTAGGTGCTGGAGGAGGTTAAAGAGATAGGGAGGGCTGTAGGGGCTGGAGGAGGTTACCGCGATAGGGATGGGTGTAGGGGCTGGAGGAGGTTACAGAGATAGGGAGGTATGTAGGGGTTGGAGGTGGTTACAGAAATAGGGAGGGGTTTAGGAGCTGGAGGATTTTAGAGAGATATGGAGATGTGTAGGGGCTGGAGGAGGTTACAGAGATAGGGAGGGGAGTAGGGACTGGAGGGGGTTACAGAGATAGGGAGGGAGTTTCAGAGATAAGTTGGGGTGTAGGGCTGGAGAAGCTTACAGAGATCGGGAGCGGTGTAAGGGTTGGAGCAGGTTACAGAGATAGGGAGTGGTGTAGGGGCTGGAGGAAGTTACAGAGATAGCGACGTTTGTAGGGGCTGGAGGATGTTACAGAGATAGGGAGGGTAGTAGGGGCTGGAGGAGGTTACAGAAATAGGGAGGGTTGCATTGAGTGGAGGAGTTTACAGAGATAGGGAGGAGTGCAGTGGCTGGAGGAGGTTACAGAGATAGGGAGGTTTGTAGCGGCTGGGGTAGGTTACAGACCTCAGGAGGGCTGTAGTGAGTGGAGGGGTTTACAGAGATAGGATGGGTTGTAGGGAGTGGAGGAGGTTACAGAGATTGGGACGGTTGTTGAGCATGGAGTAGGTTACAGATATAGGGAGGGTTGTAGTGAGTGGAGGAGTTTACAGAGATAGGAAGGGGTGTAGGGGCGGGAGGAGGTTACAGAGATAGGGAGGGGTGTAGGTGGCTGGAGGTGGTTACAGAGAAATGGAGAGGTTTAGGGGCTGGAGGAGGTTACAGAGATAGGGAGGGGTGTAGGGGCTGGAGGAGTTTACAGAGATAGGGAGGGGTGTAGGGGCTGGAGGTGTTTACAGTGATAGGGAGGGGTGTAGGCGCTGGAGGAGGTTACAGGGATAGGGAGCGGTGTACGTTCTGGAGGAGGTTAAAGAGATAGGAAGGTTTGTAGGAGCAGGAAGAGGTTACTGAGTTGGGGAGGGTTGTAGGTGCTGAAGGTGGTCATACAGATAGGGAGGGTTGTAGGGGCTGGAGGAGGTTTATGAGATAGGGAGGGTTGTAGCGGTTGGAGGTGACTACAGAGATAGACAGAGTTGTAGGCGGCTGGAGATGGTTACAGAGATAGGGAGGGGTATACGGGCAGTAGGAGGTTACAGAGATAGGGAGGGGTGTAGCGGCTGGAGGTGATTACAAAGATAGGGGTGGGGGGAGGGGCTGGAGGAGGTTACAGAATTAGGAAGGGAGTTATAGAGATAGTGAGCGGTTTAGGGTTGGAGGACGTTACAGATAGGGAGGGGTGTATGGGCATGAGGAGGTTACAGATTTATGGATGGGTGCAGGGGCTGGAGGAAGTTATAGAGATAGGGAGGGTTGTAGGGGCTGGTGGAGATTACAGAGATAGGGAGGGTTGTAGAGGCTGGAGGAGGTTACAGAGATAGGGAGCGGTGAGAGGCTGGAGGAAGTTAAAGAGATAGGGAGGGTTGTAGGGGCTGGAGGAGCTTACAGAGATAGGGATGGGTGTAGAGGCTGGAGGAGGTTACAGAGATAGGGATGGGTGTAGGGGCTGGAGGAGGTTACAGAGATAGGGATGGGTGTAGGGGCTGGAGGAGGTTACAGAGATAGGGAGGGTTGTAGGGGCTGGAGGATTTTACAGAGATAGGGAGGGGTGTAGGGGCTGGAGGAGGTTACAGAGATAGGGAGGGGTGTAGGGGCTGGATGAGGTTACAGAGATAGGGAGCGGTGAGAGGCTGGAGGAGGTTACAGAGATAGGGAGGGTTGTAGGGGCTGGAGGAGGTTACAGAGATAAGGCGGGATGTAGGGGCTGGAGGAGGTTACAGAGATAGGGAGGTGTGTAGGGGTTGGAGGAGGTTACAAGGATAAGGAGGAGTGTAGGGACTGGAGGTGGTAACAGAGATAGGGGGAGGTGTAGGGGCTGGAGGAAGTTACAGAGATAGGGAGGGGTGTAGGGTCTGGAGGAGGATACAGAGATACAAAGGTTTGAAGGGGTTGGAGGAGGTGAGAGATAGGGAGGGATCTACGGACTGGAGGAGGTCACAGAGATAGGTATGGATGAGAGGCTAGAGGAGGTTACAGAGATAGGGAGAGGAGTAGGAGCCGGAGGAGGTTACAGAGATATGGAGTGTTGTAGGGGCTGGAGGAGGTTACAGAGATAGGGAAGGGTGTAGGAGCTGGAGGACGTTACAAGATAGGGAGGGGTGTAGGGATTGAGGAGGTTACAGAGATTGGGAGAGGTGTATGGACTGGAGGAGGTTACAGAGATAGGGAGGGGTGCGAGGCTGGAGGAGGTTACAGAGTTAGGGAGAGGTGTAGGAGCCTGAGGAGGTTACAGAGCTTGGGAGGGGTGTAGGGGCTGGAGGGGATTACAGAGATAGGAAGTTACAGAGATAGGGAGGGAGTTACAGAGATAAGGAGGGGTGTAGGGCTGGAGGAGGTTACAGAAATAGGGAGGGGTGTAGGACTGGAGGAGTTTCAGAGATAGGGAGGGGTGAACGGGCTGCAGAAGTTTACAGAGAGAGGGAGGGGTGCAGGGGTTGGAGCAGGTTACACAGATAGGGAGGGGCGTAGGGGCTGGAGGAGGTTACAGAGAATGGCATGGGTGTAGGGGCTGGAGGAGGTTACAGAGTTAGTGAGGGGTGTAGAGGCAGGAGGAGGTTACAGAGATACGGAGGGGTGTAGGGGTTGGAGGAGGTTACAGAGATAGGGAGGTGTCTAGGGAATGGTGGAGGTTACAGAGATAGGGAGGGGTGTAGGGTGCAGCACACCCTCAAATGCGGACGCTCTAGCAGAGCAACACACCCCCAATAATTGACCCTTCAATAGTGCAGCATACCGTCAATTACTGACACTGCAATAGTGTAGCACCCCTCAATTACTGACACTCAATAGTGCAGCACATCCCCAATTACTGACCCTCCACTAGTGCAGCACACCATCAATTACTGACACTCCATCAGTGCAGCACAGCCACAATTACTGAACTCCAATAGTGAAGCTCACCCTCAATTACTGACCCTCCAATACTGCAGCACACGCTCAATTACTTACACACCAATAGTGCAGCACACCCTCAATTACTGACATTCAATAATGCCGCACAACGTCAATTGCTGACAAACCAATAGTGCAGCTCACCCTCAATTACTGACCCTCCAATAATGCAGCACACCCTCAATTACTGACCCTCCAATAGTGCAGCACACCCTCAATTACTGACCCTCCAATAGTTCAGCACACCCTCAATTACTGACCCTCCAATAGTTCAGCACACCCTCAATTACTGACCCTCCAATAGTGCAGCACACCCTCAATTACTGACCCTCCAATAGTTCAGCACACCCTCAATTAATGACCCTCCAATAGTTCAGCACACCCTCAATTACTGATCATCCAATAGTGCAGCACACCATCAATTACGGACACACCAATGGTGCAGCACACCCTCAATTACTGACCCTCCAATAGTTCAGCACACCCTCAATTACTGACCCTCGAATAGTGCAGCACACCCTCAATTACTGACACTCCAATAGTGCAGCACACCCTCAATTACTGACACTCCAACAGTGCAGCACTCTCTGAATTACTGACCCTCCAGTAGTGCAGCACACCCTCAATTACTGAAACTCCAACAGTGCAGCACAGTCTCGATTACTAACAATCCAATAGTGCACCAGCCTCAATTACTGACACTCCATCAGTGCAGCACAGCCACAATTACTGAACTCCAATAGTGAAGCTCACCCTCAATTACTGACCCTCCAATACTGCAGCACACGCTCAATTACTTACACACCAATAGTGCAGCACACCCTCAATTACTGACATTCAATAATGCCGCACAACGTCAATTGCTAACAAACCAATAGTGCAGCTCACCCTCAATTACTGACCCTCCAATAGTGCAGCACACCCTCAATTACTGACCCTCCAATAGTGCAGCACACCCTCAATTACTGACCCTCCAATAGTTCAGCACACCCTCAATTACTGACCCTCCAATAGTTCAGCACACCCTCAATTACTGACCCTCCAATAGTGCAGCACACCCTCAATTACTGACCCTCCAATAGTTCAGCACACCCTCAATTAATGACCCTCCAATAGTTCAGCACACCCTCAATTACTGATCATCCAATAGTGCAGCACACCATCAATTACGGACATACCAATGGTGCAGCACACCCTCAATTACTGACCCTCCAATAGTTCAGCACACCCTCAATTACTGACCCTCCAATAGTGCAGCACACCCTCAATTACTGACACTCCAATAGTGCAGCACACCCTCAATTACTGACGCTCCAATAGTTCAGCACACCCTCAATTACTGACCCTCCAATAGTGCAGCACACCCTCAATTACTGAGCCTCCAACAGTGCAGCACACCCTCAATTAATGACACTCCAATAGGGCAGCACACCCTCAATTACTGACACTCCAATACTACAGCACACCCTCAATTACTGACACTCCAATAGTGCAGCACACCCTCAATTACTGACGCTCCAATAGTTCAGCACACCCTCAATTACTGACCCTCCAATAGAGCAGCACACCCTCAATTACTGACACTCCAATAGTGCAGCACACCCTCAATTACTGACACTCCAACAATATAGCACGGTCTCAATTACTGACACTCCAATAGTGCAGCACACCCTCAATTACTGACACTCCAATATTGCAGCACACCCTCAATTACTGACACACCTATTGTGCAGCATATCCTCAATTATTTACAATCCAATACTGCAGCACACCCACAATTACCGACGACCAATCATGCAGCACGCCCTCAATTACTGACATGCAAGTAGTGCAGCAGACACTCAGTTACTTATGCTCCAATATTGAAGCACACTGTCAATTCCTGACAATCCATTAGTGCAGCCGGAGGAGGTTCCAGATATAAGGAGGGTTTAGGATCTGGAGGAGATTACAGAGATGGGAAGGTTTGTAGGAGCAGGAGGAGGATACTGAGTTGGGGAGGGTTGTTGGGTCTGGAGGAGGTTACAGAGATCGGGTGGGTTGTGGTGAGTGGAGGAGGTTACAGAGATAGGGAGGGTTGTAGGGAGTGGAGGAGTTTACAGAGATCATGAGGGTTGTAGGGGCTGAAGGAGTTTACAGAGATAGGGAGGGATGTAGGACCTGGTGGAGATGACAGAGATAGGGTGTGGTGTAGTCGCTGAAGGAGGTTACAGAAACAGGGAGAGGATTAGGTGCTGGAGGAGGTTACAGAGATAGGGAGGGCTGTAGGGGCTGGAGGAGGTTACGGCGATAGGGATGGGTGTAAGGGCTGGAGGCGGTTACAGAGATAGGGAGGTGTGTAGGGTTTGGAGGTGGTTACAGAGTTAGGGAGGGGTGTAGGAGCCGGTGGATGTTACAGAGATAGGGAGAGGTGTAGGGGCTGGAGGAGGTTACAGAGATAGGGAGGGGTGTTGGGGCTGGAGCAGGTTACAGAGTTAGGGAGGGGTGTAGGGGCTGGAGGAGGTTACAGAGATAGGGATTGTGTAGGGGCTGGAGGAGGTTACAGAGTTAGGGAGGTGTGTAGGGTTTGGAGGAAGTTACAGAGATAGGGAGGTGTGTAGGGTTTGGAGGTGGTTACAGAGATAAGGAGGTGTGTAGCAGCCGGAGGATTTTACAGAGATATGGAGAGGTGTGGGGGCTGGAAGAGGTTACAGAGATAGGGAGGGTTGTATGGGCTGGAGGGGGTTACAGAGATAGGGAGGGAGTTATAGAGATAAGGACGGGTGTAAGACTGGAGGAGGTTACAGGGATAGGGCGGGAGTTACAGAGATAGGGAGCGGTGAGAGGCTGGAGAACGTTACAGAGATAGGTAGTGGTGTAGGGGTTGGAGGAGGTTACAGAGATAGGGATGTGTCTAGGGAATGGTGGAGGTTACAGAGATAGGGAGTGGTGTAGGGTGCAGCACACCCTCAAATGCGGACTCTCTAGCAGAGCAACGCACCCCCAATAATTGACCCTTCAATAGTGCAGCATACCGTCAATTACTGACACTGCAATAGTGTAGCACCCCTCAATTACTGACACTCAATAGTGCAGCACATCCGCAATTACTGACACTCCAATAGTGCAGCACACCCTCAATTACTGACACTCCATCAGTGCAGCACAGCCACAATTACTGAACTCCAATAGTGAAGCTCACCCTCAATTACTGACCCTCCAATACTGCAGCACCCCCTCAATTACTTGCACACCAATAGTGCAGCACACCGTCAATTACTGACATTCAATAATGCCGCACAACGTCAATTGCTGACAAACCAATAGTGCAGCACACCCTCAATTACTGACCCTCCAATAGTTCAGCACACCCTCAATTACTGACCCTCCAATAGTTCAGCACACCCTCAATTACTGACCCTCCAATAGTGCAGCACACCCTCAATTACTGACACTCCAACAATATAGCACGGTCTCAATTACTGACACTCCAATAGTGCAGCACACCCTCAATTACTGACACTCCAATATTGCAGCACACCCTCAATTACTGACACACCTATTGTGCAGCATATCCTCAATTATTTACAATCCAATACTGCAGCACACCCACAATTACCGACGACCAATCATGCAGCACGCCCTCAATTACTGACATGCAAGTAGTGCAGCAGACACTCAGTTACTTATGCTCCAATATTGAAGCACACTGTCAATTCCTGACAATCCATTAGTGCAGCCGGAGGAGGTTCCAGATATAAGGAGGGTTTAGGATCTGGAGGAGATTACAGAGCTGGGAAGGTTTGTAGGAGCAGGAGGAGGATACTGAGTTGGGGAGGGTTGTTGGGTCTGGAGGAGGTTACAGAGATCGGGTGGGTTGTGGTGAGTGGAGGAGGTTACAGAGATAGGGAGGGTTGTAGGGAGTGGAGGAGTTTACAGAGATCATGAGGGTTGTAGGGGCTGAAGGAGTTTACAGAGATAGGGAGGGATGTAGGACCTGGTGGAGATGACAGAGATAGGGAGTGGTGTAGTCGCTGAAGGAGGTTACAGAAACAGGGAGAGGATTAGGTGCTGGAGGAGGTTACAGAGATAGGGAGGGCTGTAGGGGCTGGAGGAGGTTACGGCGATAGGGATGGGTGTAAGGGCTGGAGGCGGTTACAGAGATAGGGAGGTGTGTAGGGTTTGGAGGTGGTTACAGAGTTAGGGAGGGGTGTAGGAGCCGGTGGATTTTACTGAGATAGGGAGAGGTGTAGGGGCTGGAGGAGGTTACAGAGATAGGGAGGGGTGTTGGGGCTGTAGCAGGTTACAGAGTTAGGGAGGGGTGTAGGGGCTGGAGGAGGTTACAGAGATAGGGATTGTGTAGGGGCTGGAGGAGGTTACAGAGTTAGGGAGGTGTGTAGGGTTTGGAGGAAGTTACAGAGATAGGGAGGTGTGTAGGGTTTGGAGGTGGTTACAGAGATAAGGAGGTGTGTAGCAGCTGGAGGATTTTACAGAGATATGGAGAGGTGTGGGGGCTGGAAGAGGTTACAGAGATAGGGAGGGTTGTATTTGCTGGAGGGGGTTACAGAGATAGGGAGGGAGTTATAGAGATAAGGACGGGTGTAAGACTGGAGGAGGTTACAGGGATAGGGCGGGAATTACAGAGATAGGGAGCGGTGAGAGGCTGGAGAACGTTACAGAGATAGGTAGTGGTGTAGGGGTTGGCGGAGGTTACAGAGATAGGGAGGTGTCTAGGGAATGGTGGAGGTTACAGAGATAGGGAGGCGTGTAGGGTGCAGCACACCCTCAAATGCGGACTCTCTAGCAGAGCAACACTCCCCCAATAATTGACCCTTCAGTAGTGCAGCATACCGTCAATTACTGACACTGCAATAGTGTAGCACCCCTCAATTACTGACACTCAATAGTGCAGCACATCCCCAATTACTGACCCTCCAATAGTGCAGCACACCCTCAATTACTGACACTCTATCAGTGCAGCACAGCCACAATTACTGAACTCCAATAGTGAAGCACACCCTCAATTACTGACCCTCCAATACTGCAGCACACCCTCAATTACTTACACACCAATAGTGCAGCACACCCTCAATTACTGACATTCAATAATGCAGCAAACCCTCAATTACTGACCCTCCAATAGTGCAGCACACCCTCAATTACTGACCCTCCAATAGTTCAGCACTCCCTCAATTACTGATGCTCCAATAGTTCAGCACACCCTCAATTACTGACCCTCCAATAGTGCAGCACGCCCTCAATTACTGAGCCTCCAACAGTGCAGCACACCCTCAATTACTGACACTCCATTAGGGCAGCACACCCTCAATTACTGACACTCCAATACTACAGCACACCCTCAATTACTGACCCTCCAATACTGCAGCACAGCCTCAATTACTGATACTCCAATAGAGCAGCACACCCTCAATTACTGACACTCCAATAGTTCACCACACCCTCAATTACTGACACTCCAATAATGCAGCACACCCTCAATTACTGACACTCCAACAATATAGCACGGTCTCAATTACTGACACTCCAATAGAGCAGCACACCCTCAATTACTGACACTCCAATAGTTCAGCACACCCTCAATTACTGACACTCCAATAGAGCAGCACACCCTCAATTACTGACACTCCAATAGAGCAGCACACCCTCAATTACTGACACTCCAACAATATAGCAAGGTCTCAATTACTGACACTCCAATAGTGCAGCACACCCTCAATTACTGACACTCCAATATTGCAGCACACCCTCAATTACTGACACACCTATTGTGCAGCATATCCTCAATTATTTACAATCCAATACTGCAGCACACCCACAATTACCGACGACCAATCATGCAGCACGCCCTCAATTACTGACATGCAAGTAGTGCAGCAGACACTCAGTTACTTCTGCTCCAATATTGAAGCACACTGTCAATTCCTGACAATCCATTAGTGCAGCCGGAGGAGGTTCCAGATATAAGGAGGGTTTAGGATCTGGAGGAGATTACAGAGATGGGAAGGTTTGTAGGAGCAGGAGGAGGATACTGAGTTGGGGAGGGTTGTTGGGTCTGGAGGTGGTTACAGAGATCGGGTGGGTTGTGGTGAGTGGAGGAGGTTACAGAGATAGGGAGGGTTGTAGGGAGTGGAGGAGTTTACAGTGATCATGAGGGTTGTAGGGGCTGAAGGAGTTTACAGAGATAGGGAGGGATGTAGGACCTGGTGGAGATGACAGAGATAGGGAGTGGTGTAGTCGCTGAAGGAGGTTACAGAAACAGGGAGAGGATTAGGTGCTGGAGGAGGTTACAGAGATAGGGAGGGCTGTAGGGGCTGGAGGAGGTTACGGCAATAGGGATGGGTGTAAGGGCTGGAGGCGGTTACAGAGATAGGGATTGTGTAGGGGCTGGAGGAGGTTACAGAGTTAGGGAGGTGTGTAGGGGTTGGAGGAAGTTACAGAGATAGGGAGGTGTGTAGGGTTTGGAGATGGTTACAGAGTTAGGGAGGGGTGTAGGAGCCGGTGGATTTTACAGAGATAGGGAGAGCTGTAGGGGCTGGAGGAGGTTACAGAGATAGGGAGGGGTGTTGGGGCTGGAGCAGGTTACAGAGTTAGGGAGGGGTGTAGGGGCTGGAGGAGGTTACAGAGATAGGGATTGTGTAGGGGCTGGAGGAGGTTACAGAGTTAGGGAGGTGTGTAGGGGTTGGAGGAAGTTACAGAGATAGGGAGGTGTGTAGGGTTTGGAGGTGGTTACAGAGATAGGGAGGTGTGTAGCAGCCGGAGGATTTTACAGAGATATGGAGAGGTGTGGGGGCTGGAAGAGGTTACAGAGATAGGGAGGGTTGTATGGGCTGGAGGGGGTTACAGAGATAGGGAGGGAGTTATAGAGATAGGGAGCGGTGAGAGGCTGGAGAACGTTACAGAGATAGGTAGTGGTGTAGGGGTTGGAGGAGGTTACAGAGATAGGGATGTGTCTAGGGAATGTTGGAGGTTACAGAGATAGTGAGGGGTGTAGGGTGCAGCACACCCTCAAATGCGGACTCTCTAGCAGAGCAACACACCCCCAATAATTGACCCTTCAATAGTGCAGCATACCGTCAATTACTGACACTGCAATAGTGTAGCACCCCTCAATTACTGACACTCAATAGTGCAGCACATCCGCAATTACTGACCCTCCAATAGTGCAGCACACCCTCAATTACTGACACTCCATCAGTGCAGCACAGCCACAATTACTGAACTCCAATAGTGAAGCTAACCCTCAATTACTGACCCTCCAATACTGCAGCACACGCTCAATTACTTACACACCAATAGTGCAGCACACCCTCAATTACTGACATTCAATAATGCCGCACAACGTCAATTGCTGACAAACCAATAGTGCAGCTCACCCTCAATTACTGACCCTCCAATAGTTCAGCACACCCTCAATTAGTGACACTCCAATAGTTCAGCACACCCTCAATTACTGACACTCCAATAGTGCAGCACACCCTCAATTACTGACACTCCAACAATATAGCACGGTCTCATTTACTGACACTCCAATAGTGCAGCACACCCTCAATTACTGACACTCCAATAGTGCAGCACACCCTCAATTACTGACACACCTATTGTGCAGCATATCCTCAATTATTTACAATCCAATACTGCAGCACACCCACAATTACCGACGACCAATCATGCAGCACGCCCTCAATTACTGACATGCAAGTAGTGCAGCAGACACTCAGTTACTTATGCTCCAATATTGAAGCACACTGTCAATTCCTGACAATCCATTAGTGCAGCCGGAGGAGGTTCCAGATATAAGGAGGGTTTAGGATCTGGAGGAGATTACAGAGCTGGGAAGGTTTGTAGGAGCAGGAGGAGGATACTGAGTTGGGGAGGGTTGTTGGGTCTGGAGGAGGTTACAGAGATCGGGTGGGTTGTGGTGAGTGGAGGAGGTTACAGAGATAGGGAGGGTTGTAGGGAGTGGAGGAGTTTACAGAGATCATGAGGGTTGTAGGGGCTGAAGGAGTTTACAGAGATAGGGAGGGATGTAGGACCTGGTGGAGATGACAGAGATAGGGAGTGGTGTAGTCGCTGAAGGAGGTTACAGAAACAGGGAGAGGATTATGTGCTGGAGGAGTTTACAGAGATAGGGAGGGCTGTAGGGGCTGGAGGAGGTTACGGCGATAGGGATGGGTGTAAGGGCTGGAGGCGGTTACAGAGATAGGGAGGTGTGTAGGGTTTGGAGGTGGTTACAGAGTTAGGGAGGGGTGTAGGAGCCGGTGGATTTTACTGAGATAGGGAGAGGTGTAGGGGCTGGAGGAGGTTACAGAGATAGGGAGGGGTGTTGGGGCTGGAGCAGGTTACAGAGTTAGGGAGGGGTGTAGGGGCTGGAGGAGGTTACAGAGATCGGGATTGTGTAGGGGCTGGAGGAGGTTACAGAGTTAGGGAGGTGTGTAGGGTTTGGAGGAAGTTACAGAGATAGGGAGGTGTTCAGGGTTTGGAGGTGGTTACAGAGATAAGGAGGTGTGTAGCAGCCGGAGGATTTTACAGAGATATGGAGAGGTGTGGGGGCTGGAAGAGGTTACAGAGATAGGGAGGGTTGTATGGGCTGGAGGGGGTTACAGAGATAGGGAGGTAGTTATAGAGATAAGGACGGGTGTAAGACTGGAGGAGGTTACAGGGATAGGGCGGGAGTTACAGAGATAGGGAGCGGTGAGAGGCTGGAGAACGTTACAGAGATAGGTAGTGGTGTAGGGGTTGGAGGAGGTTACAGAGATAGGGATGTGTCTAGGGAATGGTGGAGGTTACAGAGATAGGGAGGCGTGTAGGGTGCAGCACACCCTCAAATGCGGACTCTCTAGCAGAGCAACACACACCCAATAATTGACCCTTCAGTAGTGCAGCATACCGTCAATTACTGACACTGCAATAGTGTAGCACCCCTCAATTACTGACACTCAATAGTGCAGCACACCCTCAATTATTGACCCTCCAATAGTGCAGCATACCGTCAATTACTGACACTGCAATAGTTTAGCACCCCTCAATTACTGACACTCAATAGTGCAGCACATCCCCAATTACTGACCCTCCAATAGTGCAGCACACCCTCAATTACTGACACTCCATCAGTGCAGCACAGCCACAATTACTGAACTCCAATAGTGAAGCTCACCCTCAATTACTGACCCTCCAATACTGCAGCACACGCTCAATTACTTACACACCAATAGTGCAGCACACCCTCAATTACTGACATTCAATAATGCCGCACAACCTCAATTGCTGACAAACCAATAGTGCAGCTCACCCTCAATTACTGACCCTCCAATAGTTCAGCACACCCTCAATTACTGACCCTCCAATAGTTCAGCACACCCTCAATTAATGACCCTCCAATAGTTCAGCACACCCTCAATTACTGATCATCCAAAAGTGCAGCACACCCTCAATTACGGACACACCAATGGTGCAGCACACCCTCAATTACTGACCCTCCAATAGTTCAGCACACCCTCAATTACTGACCCTCCAATAGTGCAGCATACCGTCAATTACTGACACTGCAATAGTTTAGCACCCCTCAATTACTGACACTCAATAGTGCAGCACATCCCCAATTACTGACCCTCCAATAGTGCAGCACACCCTCAATTACTGACACTCCATCAGTGCAGCACAGCCACAATTACTGAACTCCAATAGTGAAGCTCACCCTCAATTACTGACCCTCCAATACTGCAGCACACGCTCAATTACTTACACACCAATAGTGCAGCACACCCTCAATTACTGACATTCAATAATGCCGCACAACCTCAATTGCTGACAAACCAATAGTGCAGCTCACCCTCAATTACTGACCCTCCAATAGTTCAGCACACCCTCAATTACTGACCCTCCAATAGTTCAGCACACCCTCAATTACTGACCCTCCAATAGTGCAGCACACCCTCAATTACTGACCCTCCAATAGTTCAGCACACCCTCAATTAATGACCCTCCAATAGTTCAGCACACCCTCAATTACTGATCATCCAAAAGTGCAGCACACCCTCAATTACGGACACACCAATGGTGCAGCACACCCTCAATTACTGACCCTCCAATAGTTCAGCACACCCTCAATTACTGACCCTCCAATAGTGCAGCACACCCTCAATTACTGACCCTCCAATAGTGCAGCACACCCTCAATTACTGACCCTCCAATAGTGCAGCACACCCTCAATTACTGAGCCTCCAACAGTGCAGCACACCCTCAATTACTGACACTCCAATAGGGCAGCACACCCTCAATTACTGACACTCCAATGCTACAGCACACCCTCAATTACTGACCCTCCAATACTGCAGCTCACCCTCAATTACTGATACTCCAATAGAGCAGCACACCCTCAATTACTGACACTCCAATAGTTCAGCACACCCTCAATTACTGACACTCCAATAGAGCAGCACACCCTCAATTACTGACACTCCAATAATGCAGCACACCCTCAATTACTGACACTCCAATATTGCAGCACACCCTCAATTACTGACACACCTATTGTGCAGCATATCCTCAATTATTTACAATCCAATACTGCAGCACACCCACAATTACCGACGACCAATCATGCAGCACGCCCTCAATTACTGACATGCAAGTAGTGCAGCAGACACTCAGTTACTTATGCTCCAATATTGAAGCACACTGTCAATTCCTGACAATCCATTAGTGCAGCCGGAGGAGGTTCCAGATATAAGGAGGGTTTAGGATCTGGAGGAGATTACAGAGATAGGAAGGTTTGTAGGAGCAGGAGGAGGATACTGAGTTGGGGAGGGTTGTTGGGTCTGGAGGAGGTTACAGAGATCGGGTGGGTTGTGGTGAGTGGAGGAGGTTACAGAGATAGGGAGGGTTGTAGGGAGTGGAGGGGTTTACAGAGATCATGAGAGTTGTAGGGGCTGAAGGAGTTTACAGAGATAGGGAGGAATGTAGGACCTGGTGGAGATGACAGAGATAGGGTGTGGTGTAGTCGCTGAAGGAGGTTACAGAAACAGGGAGAGGATTAGGTGCTGGAGGAGGTTACAGAGATAGGGAGGGCTGTAGGGGCTGGAGGAGGTTACGGCAATAGGGATGGGTGTAAGGGCTGGAGGCGATTACAGAGATAGGGAGGTGTGTAGGGTTTGGAGGTGGTTACAAAGTTAGGGAGGGGTATAGGAGCCGGTGGATTTTACAGAGATAGGGAGAGGTGTATGGGCTGGAGGAGGTTACAGAGATAGGGAGGGGTGTTGGGGCTGGAGCAGGTTACAGAGTTAGGGAGGGGTGTAGGGGCTGGAGGAGGTTCCAGAGATCGGGATTGTGTAGGGGCTGGAGGAGGTTACAGAGTTAGGGAGGTGTGTAGGGGTTGGAGGAAGTTACAGAGATAGGGAGGTGTGTTGGGTTTGGAGGTGGTTACAGAGATAGGGAGGTGTGTAGCAGCCGGAGGATTTTACAGAGATATGGAGAGGTGTGGGGGCTGGAAGAGGTTACAGAGATAGGGAGGGTTGTATGGGCTGGAGGGGGTTACAGAGATAGGGAGGGAGTTATAGAGATAAGGATGGGTGTAAGACTGGAGGAGGTTACAGGGATAGGGCGGGAGTTACAGAGATAGGGAGCGGTGAGAGGCTGGAGAACGTTACTGAGATAGGGAGTGTTGTTGGAGCCGGAGGAGGTTACAGAGATAGGGACGTGTGTAGGAGCTGGAGGTTGTTACAAAGATAGGGGTGGTGGGAGGGGCTGTAGGAGGTTACACAAATAGGGAGGGAGTTATAGAGATAGTGAGCCATGTAGAGCTGGAGGAGGTTACAGATAGGGAGGGGTGTACTGTCATGAGGAGGTTACAGAGATATGGAGGGGTGTTGGGGCTGGAGGAAGTTACAGAGATAGGGAGCGGTGAGAGGCTGGAGGATGTTACAGAGATAGGGCGGGATGTAGGGGCTGGAGGAGGTTACTGAGATAGGGAGTTGTGCAGGGTTTGGAGGAGGTTACAGAGATAGGGAGTGGTGTAGGTATTGGAGGAGGTTATAAGGATAAGGAGGAGTGTAGGGACTGGAGATAGGGGGATGTGTAGGGGCTGGAGGAAGTTACAGAGATATGGAGGGGTGTAGGGGCTGGAGGAAGTTACAGAGATAGGGAGGGGTGCAGGGGCTGGAGGAGGTTACAGAGTTAGTGAGGGGTGTAGAGGCTGGAGGAGGTTACAGAGATACGGAGGTGTGTAGGGGTTGGAGGAGGTTACAGAGATAGGGAGGTGTCTAGGGAATGGTGGAGGTTACAGAGATAGGGAGGGGTGTAGGGTGCAGCACACCCTCAAATGCGGACTCTCTAGCAGAGCAGCACACCCCCAATAATTGACCCTTCAATAGTGCAGCATACCGTCAATTACTGACACTCAATAGTGCAGCACATCCCCAATTACTGACCCACCAATAGTGCAGCACGTCCCCAATTACTGACCCACCAATAGTGCAGCACACCCTCAATTACTGACACTCCATCAGTGCAGCACAGCCACAATTACTGAACTCCAATAGTGAAGCTCACCCTCAATTACTGACACTCCAATACTGCAGCACACCCTCAATTACTTACACACCAATAGTGCAGCACACCCTCAATTACTGACATTCAATAATGCCGCACAACGTCAATTGCTGACAAAACAATAGTGCAGCTCACCCTCAATTACTGAGCCTCCAATAGTGCAGAATCCTCAGTTATTGATCATCCAAAACTGCACCACACCCTCAATTACTGACACTCCAATAGAACACGGTCTCAATTACTGACACTCCAATAGAGCAGCATCCTCAATTACTGACATGCAAGTAGCGAAGCAGACACTCAGTTACTGACACTCCAATATTGAAGCACACCGTCAATTACTGACACTCCAACAGTATAGCACGGTCTCAATTACTGACACTCCATTAGTGCAGCACACCCTCAATTCCTGACACTCCAATAGTACAGCACACCCTCAATTACTGACACTCCAATCGTGCAGCACACCCTCAATTACTGACACTCCAACAGTATAGCACGGTCTCAATTACCGACACTCCAATAGTGCAGCACACCCACAATTACCGACGACCAATCATGCAGCACACCCTCAATTACTGACATGCAAGTAGTGAAGCAGACACTCAGTTACTTATGCTCCAATATTGAAGCACACTGTCAATTCCTGACAATCCATTAGTGCAGCCGGAGGAGGTTCCAGATATAAGGAGGGTTTAGGATCTGGAGGAGATTACAGAGATAGGAAGGTTTGTAGGAGCAGGAGGAGGATACTGAGTTGGGGAGGGTTTTTGGGTCTGGAGAAGGTTACCGAGATCGGGTGGGTTGTGGTGAGTGGAGGAGTTTACAGAGATAGGGAGGGTTGTAGGGAGTGGAGGAGTTTACAGAGTTAGGGAGGGTTGTAGGGGCTGTAGGAGTTTACAGAGATAGGGAGGGATGTAGGATCTGGAGGAGATTACAGAGATAGGGAGTGGTGTAGGGGCTGAATGAGGTTACCGAAACCGGGAGAGGATTAGGTGCTGGAGGAGGTTAAAGAGATAGGGAGGGCTGTAGGGGCTGGAGGAGGTTACCGCGATAGGGATGGGTGTAGGGGCTGGAGGAGGTTACAGAGATAGGGAGGTATGTAGGGGTTGGAGGTGGTTACAGAAATAGGGAGGGGTTTAGGAGCTGGAGGATTTTAGAGAGATATGGAGATGTGTAGGGGCTGGAGGAGGTTACAGAGATAGGGAGGGGAGTAGGGACTGGAGGGGGTTACAGAGATAGGGAGGGAGTTTCAGAGATAAGTTGGGGTGTAGGGCTGGAGAAGCTTACAGAGATCGGGAGCGGTGTAAGGGTTGGAGCAGGTTACAGAGATAGGGAGGGGCGTAGGGGCTGGAGTAGTTTACAGAGATAGGGAGGGGTGCTGGGGCTGGAGCAGGTTACAGAGTTAGTGAGGGGTGTAGGGGCTGGAGGAGGTTACAGAGATAGGGATGGTGTAGGGGCTGGAGGAGGTTACAGAGTTAGGGAGGTGTGCAGGGGTTGGAGGAGGTTACAGAGAAAGGGAGGTGTGTAGGGGTTGGACGTGGTTACAGAGATAGGGAGGGGTGTAGGAGCCGGAGGATTTTAGAGAGATATGGAGATGTGTTGGGGCTGGAGGAGGTTACAGAGATAGGAAGGGGAGTAGGGACTGGAGGGGGTTACAGAGATAGGGAGGGAGTTACAGAGATAAGTTGGGGTGTAGGGCTGGAGGAGGTTACAGGGACATGGCGGGACGTACAGAGATAGGGAGCAGTGAGAGGCTGGAGAGCGTTACAGAGATATGGAGGAGTGTAGGAGCCGGAGGAGGTTACAGAGATAGGGAGGTGTGTAGGGGCTGGAGGAAGTTACAGAGATAGGGAGGGTTGTAGGGGCTGGAGGAGGTTACAGAAATAGGGAGGGGTGTAGGGGCTGGAGGAGGTTACAGAGATATGGAGGGGTGTAGGTGCTGGAGGAAGTTACAGAGTAAGGGAGGGGTATAGGGGCTGGAGGAGGTTACAGAGATATGGAGGGGTGTAGGGCCTGGAGGAAGTTACAGAGTAAGCGAGGGGTGTAGGGTCTGGAGGAGGTTACAGAGATAGGGATGGTGTAGGGACTGGAGGAGGTTACAGATTTATGGAGGTGTGTCAGGGTTGGAGGAGGTTACAGAGATAGGGGGGGGGTGTAGGGTCTGGAGGAGGTTACAGAGATAGGGACAGTTGTAGGGGCTGGTGGAGGTTACAGAGATAGGGAGGGGTGTCGGAGCTGGAGGATTTCACACAGATAGGGAGGGGTGTAGGGGCTTGAAGAGGTTACAGAGATAGGGAGGGGTGTAGGGGCTGGAGGAGGTTACAGAGATAGGGAGTGTTGAAAGGCTGGAGGAGGTTACAGAGATGGGGAGGGAGTTACAGAGATTGTAGGGTGATAGGCTGGAGGAGGTTACAGAGATAGGGAGGGGTCTCAGGACTGGTGGAGTTTACAGAGATAGCGAGGTGTGTAGGGGCTGGAGGAGGTTACAGAGTTAGTGAGGGGTGTAGGGGCTGGAGGAGGTTACAGAGATACGGAGGGGTGTAGGGGTTGGAGGAGATTACAGAGATAGCGAGGGGTCTAGGGTTTGGTGGAGGTTACAGAGATAGGGAGTGGTGTAGGGTGCAGCACACACTCAAATGTGGACTCTCCAGTAGTGCAGCACACCCCCAATTATTGACCCTCCAATAGTGCAGCATACCGTCAATTACTGACACTGCAATAGTATAGCACCCCCTCAAATTCTGATACTCCAACAGTGCAGCATACCTTCAATTACTGACACTCCAATAGTGCAGCACACCCTCAATTACTGACACTCCAATAGTGTAGCACCCCCTCAATTACAGACACTCAAATAGTGCAGAGTACTGTTAATTACTGTCACTCCAATAGTGCAGTACACCCTCAATAACTGACACTCAATAGTGCAGCACACCCTCAATTACTGACACTCGAATAGTGCAGCATACCCTCAATTACTGACACTCCAATAGTGCAGCACACCCTCAATTACTGACACTGCAACAGTGCAGCACTCCCTGAATTACTTACACTCCAACAGAGCAGCACACCCTGAATTACTGACACTCCAACAGTGCAGCACACCCTCAATTACTGGCACTCCAACAGTGCAGCACACCCTCAATTACTGACACTCCAACAGTGCAGCACACCCTCAATTACTGACACTCCAATAGTGCAGCACACCCTCAATTACTGACACTCCAACAGTGCAGCACACCCTCAATTACTGACACTCCAACAGTGCAGCACAGTCTCGATTACTTACCCTCCAATAGTTCAGCACACCCTCAATTACTGAGCCTCCAATAGTGCAGCATCCTCAGTTATTGATCATCCAAAACTGCACCACACCCTCAATTACTGACACTCCAATAGAGCAGCACATCCTCAATTACTGACATGCAAGTAGTGAAGTAGACACTCAGTTACTGACACTCTAATATTGAAGCACACCCTCAATTACTGACACTCCAACAGTATAGCACGGTCTCAATTACTGACACTCCAATAGTGCAGCACACCCTCAATTACTGACACTCCAATAGTGCAGCACACCCTCAATTACTGACACTCCGATAGTGCAGCACACCCTCAATTACTGACACTCCGATAGTGCAGCACACCCTCAATTCCTGACACTCCAATACTGCAGCACACCCACAATTACCGACGACCAATCATGCAGCACGCCCTCAATTACTGACATGCAAGTAGTGCAGCAGACACTCAGTTACTTATGCTCCAATATTGAAGCACACTGTCAGTTCCTGACAATCCATTAGTGCAGCCGGAGGAGGTTCCAGATATAAGGAGGGTTTTGGATCTGGAGGAGATTAAAGAGATAGGAAGGTTTGTAGGAACAGGAGGAGGATACTGAGTTGGGGAGGGTTGTTGGGTCTGGAGGAGGTTACAGAGATCGGTGGGTTGTGGAGAGTGGAGGAGTTTACAGAGATAGGGAGGGTTGTAGGGAGTGGAGGAGTTTACAGAGATCAGGAGGGTTGTAGGGGCTGTAGGAGTTTACAGAGATAGGGAGGGATGTAGGATCTGGAGGAGATTACAGAGATAGGGAGTGGTGTAGGGGCTGAATGAGGTTACCGAAACAGGGAGAGGATTAGGTGCTGGAGGAGGTTAAAGAGATAGGGAGGGCTGTAGGGGCTGGAGGAGGTTACCGCGATAGGGATGGGTGTAAGGGCTGGAGGAGGTTACAGAGATAGGGAGGTATGTAGGGGTTGGAGGTGGTTACAGAGATAGGGAGGGGTTTAGGAGCCGGAGAATTTTACAGAGATAGGGAGAGGTGTAGGGGCTGGAGGAGGTTACAGAGATAGGGAGATGTGTAGGGGTTGGAGGTGGTTACAGAGATAGGGAGGGGTGTACGGGCTGGAGAAGCTTACAGAGATCGGGAGCGGTGTAAGGGTTGGAGCAGGTTACAGAGATAGGGAGGGGCGTAGGGACTGGAGTAGTTTACAGAGATAGGGAGGGGTGTTGGGGCTGGAGCAGGTTACAGAGTTAGTGAGGGGTGTAGGGGCTGGAGGAGGTTACAGAGATAGGGATGGTGTAGGGGCTGGAGGAGGTTACAGAGTTAGGGAGGTGTGCAGGGGTTGGAGGAGGTTACAGAGAAAGGGAGGTGTGTAGGGGTTGGACGTGGTTACAGAGATAGGGAGGGGTGTAGGAGCCGGAGGATTTTAGAGAGATATGGAGATGTGTAGGGGCTGGAGGAGGTTACAGAGATAGGGAGGGGAGTAGGGACTGGAGGGGGTTACAGAGATAGGGAGGGAGTTACAGAGATAAGTTGGGGTGTAGGGCTGGAGGAGGTTACAGGGACATGGCGGGACGTACAGAGATAGGGAGCAGTGAGAGGCTGGAGAGCGTTACAGAGATATGGAGGAGTGTAGGAGCCGGAGGAGGTTACAGAGATAGGGAGGTGTGTAGGGACTGGAGGAAGTTACAGAGATAGGGAGGGTTGTAGGGGCTGGAGGAGGTTACAGAAATAGGGAGGGGTGTAGGGGCTGGAGGAGGTTACAGAGATATGGAGGGGTGTAGGTGCTGGAGGAGGTTACAGAGATAGGGATGGTGTAGGGGCTGGAGGAGGTTACAGAGTTATGGAGGTGTGTAGGGGTTGGAGGAGGTTACAGAGATAGGGAGGGGTGTCGGGGCTGGAGGATTTCACAGAGATAGGGAGGGATGTAGGGGCTTGAAGAGGTTACAGAGATAGGGAGGGGTGTAGGAGCCGGAGGAGATTACACTGACAGGGACGGGTGCAGGGGCTGGAGGAGGTTACAGAGATAGGGAGTGTTGAAAGACTGGAGCAGGTTACAGAGATGGGGAGGGAGTTACAGAGATTGTGGGGTGATAGGCTGGAGGAGGTTACAGAGATAGGGAGGGGTGTAAGGGCTGGAGGAGGTTACAGAGATACAGAGGTTTGAAGGTGTTGGAGGAGGTTACAGAGATAGAGAGGGTTCTACGGACTGGAGGAGGTTACAGGGATAGGGAGGGATCTAGGGACTGGTGGAGGTTACAGAGATAGGGAGGGGTGTAGGGTGCAGCACACCCACAAATGCGGACTCTCTAGTAGTGCAGCACACCCCCAATTATTGACCCTCCAATAGTGCAGCATACCGTCAATTACTGACACTGCAATAGTGTAGCACCTTTTAAAATTCTGATACTCTAACAGTGCAGCATACCCTCAATTACTGACACTCCAATAGTGCAGCACACCCTCAATTACTGACAGTCAAATAGTGCAGAATGCTGTTAATTACTGACACTACAATAGTGCAGTACACCCTCAATAAATGACACTCCAATAGTGCAGCACACCGCCAATCATTGACCATCCAATAGTGCAGCATACCGTCAATTACTGACACTGCAATAGGGTAGCACCACTCAATTACTGACACTCAATAGTGCAGCACACCCTCAATTACTGACACTCCAAGGGTGCCGCATACCCTCAATTACTGACACTCGAATAGTGCAGCACACCCCCAATTACTGACCCTCCAATAGTGCAGCACTCCCCCAATTATTGACCCTCCAATAGTCCAGCATATCGTCAATTACTGACACTGCAATAGGGTAGCACAACCTCAATTACTGACACTCCAATCGTGCAGCATACCCTCAATTACTGACACTTGAATAGTGCAGCACACCCTCAATTACTGACACTCGAATAGTGCAGCACACCCTCAATTACTGACCCTCCAATAGTGCAGCACACCCTCAATTACTGACACCATGTAGTGCAGAACACCCTGAATTACTGTACTTTCAATAGTCCAGAACACACTCAATGACCCTCCAATAGTGCAGCACACCCTCAATTGATGACTCTTCAATAATGCAGCACAGTCTCATTTACTGATCCTCCAATAGTGCAGCACACCCTCAAACACTGACCCTCTAATAGTGCATCACACCTTCAATTACTGACCTTCCGACATTGCGGACCACCCTCAATTACAGACCATCCACTAGTGCAGCACTCCCTCAATTAATGACACTCCAACAGTGCTGCACAGCATCAATTACTGACACTCCAACAGTATAGCACGGTCTCAATTACTGACACTTCAATACTGAAGGTAACCCTCAATTACTGAACCTCCAATAGTGCAGCAAACCTTCAATTACTGACACTCCAATCGTGCAGCACACCCTCAATTACTGACCCTCCAACAGTGCAGCACACCCTCAATTACTGACACATCTATTGTGCAGCATATCATCAATTATTTACAATGCAATACTGCAGCACACCCACAATTACCGAAGACCAATCATGCAGCACACCCTCAATTACTTACATGCAAGTAGTGCAGCAGACACTCAGTTACTTATGGTCCAATATTGAAGCACACTGTCAATTCCTGACAAACCATTAGTGCAGCTGGAGGAGGTTCCAGTTATTAGGAGGGTTTAGGATCTGGAGGAGATTACAGAGATAGGAAGGTTTGTAGGAGCAGGAGGAGGATACTGAGTTGGGGAGGGTTGTTGGGTCTGGAGGAGGTTACAGAGATCGGGTGGGTTGTGGTGAGTGGAGGAGTTTACAGAGAGAGGGAGGGATGTAGGATCTGGAGGTGATTACAGAGATAGAGAGTGGTGTAGGGGCTGAAGGAGGTTACAGAAACAGGGAGTGGATAAGGTGCTGGAGGAGGCTAAAGAGATAGGGAGGGCTGTAGGGGCTGGAGGAGGTTACGGCGATAGGGATGGGTGTAGGGGTTGGAGGTGGTTACAGAAATAGGGAGGGGTGTAGGAGCCGGAGGATTTTAAAGAGATAGGGAGAGGTGTAGAGGCTGGAGGAGGTTCCAGAGATAGGGAGGGGCGTACGGGCTGGAGAAGCTTCAGAGATCGGGAGTGGTGTAAGGGTTGGAGCAGGTTATAGAGATAGGGAGGGGCGTAGGGGCTGGAGGAGTTTACAGAGATAGGGAGGGGTGCTGGGGCTGGAGCAGATTACAGAGATAGGGATGGTGTAGGGGCTGGAGGAGGTTACAGAGTTAGGGAGGTGTGTAGGTGTTGGAGGAGGTTACAGAGATAGGGAGGTGTGTAGGGGTTGGAGGTGGTTACAGAGATAGTGAGGGGTGTCGGAGCCGGAGGATTTTACAGAGATATGGAGAGGTGTGGGGGCTGGAGGAGGTTACAGAGATAGGGCGGGGAGTAGGGGCTGGAGGGGGTTACAGAGATAGGGAGGGAGTTACAGAGATACTTTGGGGTGTAGGGCTTGAGGAGGTTACAGGGACATGGCGGGACATACAGAGATAGGGAGCGGTGAGAGGCTGGAGAGCGTTACAGAGATATGGAGGAGTGTAGGAGCCGGAGGAGGTTACAGAGATAGGGAGGTTTGTAGGGGCTGGAGGAGGTTACAGAGATAGGTATGGTGTAGGGGCTGGAGGAGGTTACAGAGTTAGGGAGGTGTGTAGGGGTTGGAGGAGGTTACAGAGATAGGGAAGGGTGTAGGGTCTGGAGGAGGTTACAGAGATAGGGACGGTTGTAGGGGCTGGTGGAGGTTACAGAGATACGGAGGGGTGTATGGGATGGAGGAGGTAACAGAGATAGGGAGGTGTCTAGGGACTGGTGGAGGTTACAGACATAGGGAGGGGTGTAGGGTGCAGCACACCCACAAATGCGGACTCTCTAGTAGTGCAGCACACCCCCAATTATTGACCCTCCAGTAGTGCAGCATACTCTCAATTACTGACACTCCAATAGTGCAGCACACCCTCAATTACAGACACTCAAATAGTGCAGAATACTGTTAATTACTCACACTACAATAGTGCAGTACACCCTCAATAACTGACACTCCAATAGTGCAGAACACCCCCAATTATTGACCCTCCAGTAGTGCAGAATACCGTCAATTACTGACACTGCAATAGGGTAGCACCAGTCAATTACTGACACTCAATAGTGCAGCATACCCTTAATTACTGACACTACAAGCGTGCCGCATACGCTCAATTACTGACACTCGAATAGTGCAGCACACCCCCAATTATTGACCCTCCAATAGTGCAGCACTCCCCCAATTATTGACCCTCCAATCGTGCAGCACACCCTCAATTACTGACACTCCAATAGTGCAGCACACCCTCAACTACTGACACTCGAATAGTGAAGCACACCCTCAATTACTGACACTATGTAGTGCAGCACACCCTCAATTACTGACCCTCCAATAGTGCAGCACACCCTCAATTACTGACACCATGTAGTACAGAACACCCTGAATTACTGTCCTTTCAATAGTGCAGCACACACTCAATGACCCTCCAATAGTGCAGCACACCCTCAATCACTGCCACACCTATAGTGCAGCAAACCCTGAATTACTGACCCTGAAATAGTGCAGCAAACCCTCAATTACTTGCACACCTCTAGTGCAGCACCCCCTCAATCACTGACTTTCCAAAAGTGCAGCACAGCATCAATTGATGACTCTTCAATAATGCAGCAAGTCTCATTTACTGATCCTCCAATAGTGCAGCACACCCTCAAACACTGACCCTCTAATAGTGCAGCACACCTTCAATTACTGACTTTCCGACATTGCGGAACACCCTCAATGACAGACCATCCACTAGTGCAGCACTCCATCAATTAATGACACTTCAACAGTGCAGCACAGCATCAATTACTGACACTTCAATACTGAAGGTAACCCTGAATTACTGAACCTCCAATAGTGCAGCAAACCTTCAATTACTGACACTCCAATACTGCAGCACACCCTCAATTACTGACACACCTATTGTGCAGCATATCCTCAATTATTTGCAATCCAATACTGCAGCACACTCACAATAACCGACGACCAATCATGCAGCACACCCTCAATTACTGACATGCAAGTAGTGCAGCAGACACTCAGTTACTTATGCTCCAATATTGAAGCACACTGTCAATTCCTGACAATCCATTAGTGCAGCCGGAGGAGGTTCCAGATATTAGGAGGGTTTAGGATCTGGAGGAGATTACAGAGATAGGAAGGTTTGTAAGAGCAGGAGGAGGATACTGAGTTGGGGGGGGTTGTTGGGTCTGGAGGAGGTTACAGAGATCGGGTGGGTTTTGGTGAGTGGAGGAGTTTACAGAGATAGGGTGGGTTGTAGGGAGTGGAGGAGTTTACAGAGATCAGGAGGGTTGTAGGGGCTGCAGGAGTTTACAGAGATAGGGAGGGATGTAGGATCTGGAGGAGATTACAGAGATAGGGAGTGGTGTAGGGGCTGAAGGAGGTTACAGAAACAGGGAGTGGATAAGGTGCTGGTGGAGGTTAAAGAGATAGGGAGGGCTGTAGGGGCTGGAGGAGGTTACGGCGATAGGGATGGGTGTTGGGGCTGGAGGAGGTTACAGAGATAGGGAGGTGTGTAGGGGTTGGAGGTGGTTACAGAAATATTGAGGGGTGTAGGAGCCGGAGAATTTTACAGAGATAGGGAGAGGTGTCCGGGCTGGAGGAGGTTGCAGAGATAGGGAGGGGTGTAGATGCTGGAGGAGGTTACAGAGATAGGGAGGGGTGTACGGGCTGGAGAAGCTTACAGAGATCGGGAGTGGTGTAAGGGTTGGAGCAGGTTACAGAGATTGGGAGGGGCGTAGGGGCTGGAGGAGTTTACAGAGATAGGGAGGGGTGTAGGGGCTGGAGCAGGTTACAGAGTTAGGGAGGGGTGTAGGGGCTGGAGTAGGTTACAAAGATAGGGATGGTGTAGGGGCTGGTGGAGGTTACAGAGTTAGGGAGGTGTGTAGGTGTTGGAGGAGGTTACAGAGATAGGGAGGTGTGTAGGGGTTGGAGGTGATTACAGAGATAGTGAGGGGTGTAGGAGCCGGAGGATTTTACAGAGATATGGAGAGGTGTAGGGGCTGGAGGAGGTTACAGAGATAGGGAGGGGAGTAGGGGCTGGAGGGGGTTACAGAGATAGGGAGGGAGTTACAGAGATAAGTTGGGGTGTAGGGCTTGAGGAGGTTACAGGGACATGGCGGGACGTACAGAGATAGGGAGCGGTGAGAGGCTGGAGAGCGTTACAGAGATAGGGATGGTGTAGGGGCTGGAGGAGGTTACAGAGATAGGGAGGTGTGTAGGGGTTGGAGGAGGTTACAGAGATAGGGAGGGGTGTAGGGTCTGGAGGAGTTTACAGAGATAGGGACGGTTGTAGGGGCTGGTGGAGGTTACAGAGATAGGGAGGGGTGTAGGGGCTGGAGGATTTCACAGAGATAGGGAGGTGTGTAGGAGCTGGAGGAGGTTACAGAGATAGGGAGGGGTTAAGGAGCCGGAGGAGATTACACAGACAGGGAGGGGTGTAGGGGCTGGATGAGGTTACAGAGATAGGGAGTGGTGAGAGGCTGGAGGAGGTTACAGAGATGGGGAGGGAGTTACAGAGATTGTGGGGTGATACGCTGGAGGAGGTTACAGATATAGGGAGGGGTGTAAGGGCTGGAGGAGGTTTCAGAGATAGGGAGGTGTGTAGTGGTTGGAGGAGGTTACAGAGATACAGAGGTTTGAAGGTGTTGGAGGAGGTTACAGAGATAGGGAGGGGTCTAGGGACTGGAGGAGGTTACAGGGATAGGTAGCGGTGAGAGGCTGGAGGAGGTTACAGAGTAGGGTGGGGTGTAGGGTTTGGAGGAGGTTACAGACATAGGGAGGGGTGTAGGTATTGGAGGAGGTTACAGACATAGGGAGGGGTGTAGGTATTGGAGGAGGTTACAGAGATAGGGAGGGGTGTATGGACTGGAGGAGGTTACAGAGATAGGGAGGGGTGCGAGGCTGGAGGAGGTTACAGAGTTAGGGAGAGGTGTAGGAGCCGGAGGAGGTTACAGAGATTAGGAGGGGTGTAGGGCTGGAAGAGGTTACAGAGATAGGGAGGGTTGTAGGGGCTGGTGGAGGTTACAGAGATAGGGATGGTGTAGAGGCTGGAGGAGATTACAGAGTTAGGGAGGTGTGTAGGGGTTGGAGGAGGTTACAGAGATAGGGAGGTGTGTAGGGGCTGGAGGAGGTTACAGAGATAGGGAGGGGTGTAGGGGCTGGAGGGGGTTATAGAGATAGGGATGGTGTAGAGGCTGGAGGAGATTACAGAGTTAGGGAGGTGTGTAGGGGTTGGAGGAGCTTACAGAGATAGGGAGGTGTGTAGGGGCTGGAGGGGGTTACAGAGATAGGGTGGGAGTTTCAGAGATAAGTAGGGGTGTAGGGCTGGAGGAGGTTACAGGTATAGGGCGGGAGTTACAGAGATAGGCAGCGGTGAGAGGCTGGAGAGCGTTACAGAGATATGGAGTGGTGTAGGAGCCGGAGGAGGTTACAGAGATAGGGAGGTGTGTAGGGGCTGGAGGTGGTTACAAAGATAGGGGTGGGGGGAGGGGCTGGAGGAAATAACAGAAATAGGGAGGGAGTTATAGAGATATTGAGTGTTGTAGGGCTGGAGGAGGATACAGATAGAGATGGGTGTACGGGCATAAGGAGGTTACAGAAATATGGAGGGGTGTAGGGGCTGGAGGAAGTTACAGAGATAGGGAGGGTTGTAGGGGCTGGAGGAGGTTACAGAGATAAGGAGGGGTGTAGGGGCTGGAGCAGGTTACAGAGTTAGGGAGGGGTGTTGGGGCTGGAGAAGGTTACAGAGATAGTGATGGTGTAGGGGCTGGAGGAGGTTACAGAGTTAGGGAGGTGTGTAGGGGTTGGAGGAGGTTACAGAGATAGGGAGCGGTGTAGGGGCTGGAGGAGGTTACAGAGATAGGGACGGGTGTAGGGGCTGGAGGATTTTACAGAGATAGGGAGGGGTGAAGGGGCTGGAGGAGGTTACAGAGATAGGGAGGGGTGTAGGAGCCGGAGGAGATTACAGAGACAGGGAGAGGTGTAGGGGCTGGAGGAGGTTACAGAGATAGGGAGTGTTGAGAGGCTGGAGAAGGTTACAGAGATGTGGAGGGAGTTACAGAGATTGTGGGGTGAAAGGCAGGAGGAGGTTACAGAGATAGGGAGGGGTGTAAGTGCTGGAGGAGTTTACAGAGATAGGGAGGTGTGTATGGGTTGGAGGAGGTTACAGAGATACTGAGGTTTGAAGGGGTTGGTTGCAGAGATAGGGAGGGGTCTAGGGACTGGAGGAGGTTACAGAGATCGGTAGCAATGAGAGGCTGGAGGAGGTTACAGCGATAGGGAGGAGTAGGAGCCGGATGAAGTTACAAAGATAGGGAGGGGTGTAGGGGCTGGAGGAGGTTACAGACATACGGAGGGGTGTAGGGTTCGGATGAGGTTACAGAGATAGGGAGGGGTGTATGGACTGGAGGAGGTTACAGAGATAGGGAGGAGTGCGAGGCTGGAGGAGATTATAGAGTTAGGGAGATGTGTAGGAGCCCGAGGAGGTTACAGAGATTGGGAGGGTTGTAGGGGCTGGAGGGGGTTACAGAGAATGGAATTTACAGAGATAGGGAGGGAGTTACAGAGATAAGGAGGGGTGTAGGGCTGGAGGAGGTTACAGAGATAGGGAGGGATTTAGGGGCTGGAGGAGGTTACAGAGATAGGGAGGGGTGTAGGGCTGGAGGAGTTTACAGAGATAGGGAGGTGTGTACGGGCTGGAGGAGGTTACAGAGATAGGGAGGGGTGTAGGGGTTGGAGCAGGTTACAGAGATAGGGATGTTGTAGGGGCTGGAGGAGATTACAGAGTTAGGGAGGTGTGTAGGCGTTGAAGGAGGTTACAGAGATAGGGTGGTGTGTAGGGGTTGGAGGTGGTTACAGAGATAGGGAGGTGTGTAGGAGCCAGAGGATTTTACAGAGATAGGCAGCGGTGAGAGGCTGGAGAGCGTTACAGAGATATGGAGGGGTGTAGGAGCCGGACGAGGTTACAGAGATAGGGAGGTGTGTAGGGGTTGGAGGTGGTTACAGAGATAGGGGTGGGGGGAGGGGCTGGAGGAAATAACAGAAATAGGGAGGGAGTTATAGAGATATTGAGAGGTGTAGAGCTTGAGGAGGATACAGATAGGGATGGGTGTACGGGCATGAGGAGGTTACAGAAATATGGAGGGGTGTAGAGGCTGGAGGAAGTTACAGAGATAGGGAGGGTTGTAGGGGCTGGATGAGGTTACAGAGATAGGGAGGGGTGTAGGGGCTGGAGCAGGTTACAGAGTTAGGGAGGGGTGTTGGGCCTGGAGGAGGTTACAGAGATAGAGATGGTGTAGGGGCTGGAGGAGGTTACAGAGTTAGGGTGGTGTGTAGGGGTTGGAGGAGGTTACAGACATAGGGAGGGGTGTAGGGCCTGGAGGAGTTACAGAGTTAGGGAGGGTTGTAGGGGCTGTTGGAGGTTACAGAGATAGGGAGGGGTGAATGGGCTGGAGGATTTTACAGAGATAGGGAGGGGTGTAGGGGCTGGAGGAAGTTACAGAGATAGGGAGGGGTGTAGGAGCAGGAGGAGATTACACAGAGATAGGGAGGGGTGTAGGAGCTGGAGGAGGTTACAGAGATAGGGAGTGTTGAGAGGCTGAAGGAGGTTACAGAGATGTGGAGGGAGTTACAGAGATTGTGGGGTGATAGTTTGGAGGAGGTTACAGAGATAGGGAGGGGTGTAAGGGCAGGAGGAGGTTACAGAGATAGGTAGCGGTGAGAGGCTGGAGGAGGTTACAGCGATAGGGAGAGGAGTAGGAGCAGGAGGTTGTTACAAAGATAGGGAGGGGATGTAGGGGCTTGAGGAGGTTACAGACATAGGGAGGGGTGTAGGGATCGGAGGAGATTACAGAGATAGGGAGGGATGTATGGACTGGAGGAGGTTACAGAGATAGGGAGGGGTGCGAGGCTGGAGGAGGTTACATGGTTAGGGAGAGGCATAGGAGCCCGAGGAGGTTACAGAGATTGGGAGGGTTGTGGGGGCTGGAGGGGGTTACAGAGATAGGGAGGGGTGTAGGTATGGAGGAGGTCACAGAGATAGGGAGGTGTGTACAGGCTGGATAAGCTTACAGAAATATCGAGGGTTGTAGGGTTGGAGCAGGTTACAGAGATACGGAGGGGTGTAGGAATTGCAGGAGGTTACAGAGATAGGGAGGTGTCTAGGTAATGGTGGAGGTTACAGAGATAGGGAGGGGTGTAGGGTGCAGCACACCCTCAAATGCGGACTCTCTAGTAGTGCAGCACACCCCCAATTATTGACCCTCCAATAGTGCAGCATACCGTCAATTACTGACACTGCAATAGTGCAGCACCCCCTCAAATTCTGACACTCCAATAGTGCAGCATACCCTCAATTACTGACACTCCAATAGTGTAGCACCCCCTCAATTACAGACTCTCAAATAGTGCAGAATACTGTAAATTACTGACACTCCAATAGTCAGTACACCCTCAATAACTGACTCTCCAATAGAGCAGCACACCCCCAATTATTGATCCTTCAATAGTGCAGCATACCGTCAATTACTGAAACTGCAATAGGGTAGCACCCCTCAATTACTGACTCTCAATAGTGCAGCAAACCCTCAATTACTGACACTCGAATAGTGAAGCACACCCTCAATTACTGACCCTCCAATAGTGCAGCACACCCTCAATTACTGACACCATGTAGTGCAGAACACCCTGAATTACTGTCCTTTCAATAGTCCAGCACACACTCAATGATCCTCCAATAGTGCAGCACACCCTCAATCACTGCCACACCTATAGTGCAGCAAACCCTGAATTACTGACCCTACAATAGTGCAGCACACCCTCAATTACTTGCACACCTCTAGTGCAGCACACCCTCAATCACTGACATTCCAAAAGTGCAGCACACCCTCAATTGATGACTCTTCAATAATGCAGCACATTCTCATTTACTGATCCTCCAATAGTGCAGCCTCAAACACTGACCCTCTAATAGTGCATCACACCTTCAATTACTGACCTTCCGACATTGCGGAACACCCTCAATGACAGACCATCCACTAGTGCAGCACTCCATCAATTAATGACACTTCAACAGTGCAGCACAGCATCAATTACTGACACTTCAATACTGAAGGTAACCCTGAATTACTGAACCTCCAATAGTGCAGCAAACCTTCAATTACTGACACTCCAATACTGCACCACACTCTCAATTACTGACACACCTATTGTGCAGCATATCCTCAATTATTTGCAATCCAATACTGCAGCACACCCACAATTACCGACAACCAATCATGCAGCACACCCTCAATTACTGACATGCAAGTAGTGCAGCAGACACTCAGTTACTTATGCTCCAATATTGAAGCACACTGTCAATTCCTGACAATCCATTAGTGCAGCCGGAGGAGGTTCCAGATATTAGGAGGGTTTAGGATCTGGAGGAGATTACAGAGATAGGAAGGTTTGTAAGAGCAGGAGGAGGATACTGAGTTGGGGAGGGTTGTTGGGTCTGGAGGAGGTTACAGAGATCGGGTGGGTTTTGGTGAGTGGAGGAGTTTACAGAGATAGGGTGGGTTGTAGGGAGTGGAGGAGTTTACAGAGATCAGGAGGGTTGTAGGGGCTGTAGGAGTTTACAGAGATAGGGAGGGATGTAGGATCTGGAGGAGATTACAGAGATAGGGAGTGGTGTAGGGGCTGAAGGAGGTTACAGGAACAGGGAGTGGATAAGGTGCTGGTGGAGGTTAAAGAGATAGGGAGGGCTGTAGGGGCTGGAGGAGGTTACGGCGATAGGGATGGGTGTTGGGGCTGGAGGAGGTTACAGAGATAGGGAGGTGTGTAGGGGTTGGAGGTGGTTACAGAAATATTGAGGGGTGTAGGAGCCGGAGAATTTTACAGAGATAGGGAGAGGTGTCCGGGCTGGAGGAGGTTGCAGAGATAGGGAGGGGTGTAGATGCTGGAGGAGGTTACAGAGATAGGGAGGGGTGTACGGGCTGGAGAAGCTTACAGAGATCGGGAGTGGTGTAAGGGTTGGAGCAGGTTACAGAGATTGGGAGGGGCGTAGGGGCTGGAGGAGTTTACAGAGATAGGGAGGGGTGTAGGGGCTGGAGCAGGTTACAGAGTTAGGGAGGGGTGTAGGGGCTGGAGGAGGTTACAAAGATAGGGATGGTGTAGGGGCTGGTGGAGGTTACAGAGTTAGGGAGGTGTGTAGGTGTTGGAGGAGGTTACAGAGATAGGGAGGTGTGTAGGGGTTGGAGGTGATTACAGAGATAGTGAGGGGTGTAGGAGCCGGAGGATTTTACAGAGATATGGAGAGGTGTAGGGGCTGGAGGAGGTTACAGAGATAGGGAGGGGAGTAGGGGCTGGAGGGGGTTACAGAGATAGGGAGGGAGTTACAGAGATAAGTTGGAGTGTAGGGCTTGAGGAGGTTACAGGGACATGGCGGGACGTACAGAGATAGGGAGCGGTGAGAGGCTGGAGAGCGTTACAGAGATAGGGATGGTGTAGGGGCTGGAGGAGGTTACAGAGATAGGGAGGTGTGTAGGGGTTGGAGGAGGTTACAGAGATAGGGAGGGGTGTAGGGTCTGGAGGAGTTTACAGAGATAGGGACGGTTGTAGGGGCTGGTGGAGGTTACAGAGATAGGGAGGGGTGTAGGGGCTGGAGGATTTCACAGAGATAGGGAGGTGTGTAGGAGCTGGAGGAGGTTACAGAGATAGGGAGGGGTTAAGGAGCCGGAGGAGATTACACAGACAGGGAGGGGTGTAGGGGCTGGATGAGGTTACAGAGATAGGGAGTGGTGAGAGGCTGGAGGAGGTTACAGAGATGGGGAGGGCGTTACAGAGATTGTGGGGTGATACGCTGGAGGAGGTTACAGATATAGGGAGGGGTGTAAGGGCTGGAGGAGGTTTCAGAGATAGGGAGGTGTGTAGTGGTTGGAGGAGGTTACAGAGATACAGAGGTTTGAAGGTGTTGGAGGAGGTTACAGAGATAGGGAGGGGTCTAGGGACTGGAGGAGGTTACAGGGATAGGTAGCGGTGAGAGGCTGGAGGAGGTTACAGAGATAGGGTGGGGTGTAGGGTTTGGAGGAGGTTACAGACATAGGGAAGGGTGTAGGTATTGGAGGAGGTTACAGACATAGGGAGGGGTGTAGGTATTGGAGGAGGTTACAGAGATAGGGAGGGGTGTATGGACTGGAGGAGGTTACAGAGATAGGGAGGGGTGCGAGGCTGGAGGAGGTTACAGAGTTAGGGAGAGGTGTAGGAGCCGGAGGAGGTTACAGAGATTAGGAGGGGTGTAGGGCTGGAAGAGGTTACAGAGATAGGGAGGGTTGTAGGGGCTGGAGGAGGTTACAGAGATAGGGATGGTGTAGAGGCTGGAGGAGATTACAGAGTTAGGGAGGTGTGTAGGGGTTGGAGGAGGTTACAGAGATAGGGAGGTGTGTAGGGGCTGGAGGAGGTTACAGAGATAGGGAGGGGTGTAGGGGCTGGAGGGGGTTATAGAGATAGGGATGGTGTAGAGGCTGGAGGAGATTACAGAGTTAGGGAGGTGTGTAGGGGTTGGAGGAGCTTACAGAGATAGGGAGGTGTGTAGGGGCTGGAGGGGGTTACAGAGATAGGGTGGGAGTTTCAGAGATAAGTAGGGGTGTAGGGCTGGAGGAGGTTACAGGTATAGGGCGGGAGTTACAGAGATAGGCAGCGGTGAGAGGCTGGAGAGCGTTACAGAGATATGGAGTGGTGTAGGAGCCGGAGGAGGTTACAGAGATAGGGAGGTGTGTAGGGGCTGGAGGTGGTTACAAAGATAGGGGTGGGGGGAGGGGCTGGAGGAAATAACAGAAATAGGGAGGGAGTTATAGAGATATTGAGTGTTGTAGGGCTGGAGGAGGATACAGATAGAGATGGGTGTACGGGCATAAGGAGGTTACAGAAATATGGAGGGGTGTAGGGGCTGGAGGAAGTTACAGAGATAGGGAGGGTTGTAGGGGCTGGAGGAGGTTACAGAGATAAGGAGGGGTGTAGGGGCTGGAGCAGGTTACAGAGTTAGGGAGGGGTGTTGGGGCTGGAGAAGGTTACAGAGATAGTGATGGTGTAGGGGCTGGAGGAGGTTACAGAGTTAGGGAGGTGTGTAGGGGTTGGAGGAGGTTACAGAGATAGGGAGGGGTGTAGGGGCTGGAGGAGGTTACAGAGATAGGGACGGGTGTAGGGGCTGGAGGATTTTACAGAGATAGGGAGGGGTGAAGGGGCTGGAGGAGGTTACAGAGATAGGGAGGGGTGTAGGAGCCGGAGGAGATTACAGAGACAGGGAGAGGTGTAGGGGCTGGAGGAGGTTACAGAGATAGGGAGTGTTGAGAGGCTGGAGAAGGTTACAGAGATGTGGAGGGAGTTACAGAGATTGTGGGGTGAAAGGCAGGAGGAGGTTACAGAGATAGGGAGGGGTGTAAGTGCTGGAGGAGTTTACAGAGATAGGGAGGTGTGTATGGGTTGGAGGAGGTTACAGAGATACTGAGGTTTGAAGGGGTTGGTTGCAGAGATAGGGAGGGGTCTAGGGACTGGAGGAGGTTACAGAGATCGGTAGCAATGAGAGGCTGGAGGAGGTTACAGCGATAGGGAGGAGTAGGAGCCGGATGAAGTTACAAAGATAGGGAGGGGTGTAGGGGCTGGAGGAGGTTACAGACATACGGAGGGGTGTAGGGTTCGGATGAGGTTACAGAGATAGGGAGGGGTGTATGGACTGGAGGAGGTTACAGAGATAGGGAGGAGTGCGAGGCTGGAGGAGATTATAGAGTTAGGGAGATGTGTAGGAGCCCGAGGAGGTTACAGAGATTGGGAGGGTTGTAGGGGCTGGAGGGGGTTACAGAGAATGGAATTTACAGAGATAGGGAGGGAGTTACAGAGATAAGGAGGGGTGTAGGGCTGGAGGAGGTTACAGAGATAGGGAGGGATTTAGGGGCTGGAGGAGGTTACAGAGATAGGGAGGGGTGTAGGGCTGGAGGAGTTTACAGAGATAGGGAGGTGTGTACGGGCTGGAGGAGGTTACAGAGATAGGGAGGGGTGTAGGGGTTGGAGCAGGTTACAGAGATAGGGATGTTGTAGGGGCTGGAGGAGATTACAGAGTTAGGGAGGTGTGTAGGCGTTGAAGGAGGTTACAGAGATAGGGTGGTGTGTAGGGGTTGGAGGTGGTTACAGAGATAGGGAGGTGTGTAGGAGCCAGAGGATTTTACAGAGATAGGCAGCGGTGAGAGGCTGGAGAGCGTTACAGAGATATGGAGGGGTGTAGGAGCCGGACGAGGTTACAGAGATAGGGAGGTGTGTAGGGGTTGGAGGTGGTTACAGAGATAGGGGTGGGGGGAGGGGCTGGAGGAAATAACAGAAATAGGGAGGGAGTTATAGAGATATTGAGAGGTGTAGAGCTTGAGGAGGATACAGATAGGGATGGGTGTACGGGCATGAGGACGTTACAGAAATATGGAGGGGTGTAGAGGCTGGAGGAAGTTACAGAGATAGGGAGGGTTGTAGGGGCTGGATGAGGTTACAGAGATAGGGAGGGGTGTAGGGGCTGGAGCAGGTTACAGAGTTAGGGAGGGGTGTTGGGCCTGGAGGAGGTTACAGAGATAGAGATGGTGTAGGGGCTGGAGGAGGTTACAGAGTTAGGGTGGTGTGTAGGGGTTGGAGGAGGTTACAGACATAGGGAGGGGTGTAGGGCCTGGAGGAGTTACAGAGTTAGGGAGGGTTGTAGGGGCTGTTGGAGGTTACAGAGATAGGGAGGGGTGAATGGGCTGGAGGATTTTACAGAGATAGGGAGGGGTGTAGGGGCTGGAGGAAGTTACAGAGATAGGGAGGGGTGTAGGAGCAGGAGGAGATTACACAGAGATAGGGAGGGGTGTAGGAGCTGGAGGAGGTTACAGAGATAGGGAGTGTTGAGAGGCTGAAGGAGGTTACAGAGATGTGGAGGGAGTTACAGAGATTGTGGGGTGATAGTTTGGAGGAGGTTACAGAGATAGGGAGGGGTGTAAGGGCAGGAGGAGGTTACAGAGATAGGTAGCGGTGAGAGGCTGGAGGAGGTTACAGCGAAAGGGAGAGGAGTAGGAGCAGGAGGTTGTTACAAAGATAGGGAGGGGATGTAGGGGCTTGAGGAGGTTACAGACATAGGGAGGGGTGTAGGGATCGGAGGAGATTACAGAGATAGGGAGGGATGTATGGACTGGAGGAGGTTACAGAGATAGGGAGGGGTGCGAGGCTGGAGGAGGTTACATGGTTAGGGAGAGGCATAGGAGCCCGAGGAGGTTACAGAGATTGGGAGGGTTGTAGGGGCTGGAGGGGGTTACAGAGATAGGGAGGGGTGTAGGTATGGAGGAGGTCACAGAGATAGGGAGGTGTGTACAGGCTGGATAAGCTTACAGAAATATCGAGGGTTGTAGGGTTGGAGCAGGTTACAGAGATACGGAGGGGTGTAGGAATTGCAGGAGGTTACAGAGATAGGGAGGTGTCTAGGTAATGGTGGAGGTTACAGAGATAGGGAGGGGTGTAGGGTGCAGCACACCCTCAAATGCGGACTCTCTAGTAGTGCAGCACACCCCCAATTATTGACCCTCCAATAGTGCAGCATACCGTCAATTACTGACACTGCAATAGTGCAGCACCCCCTCAAATTCTGACACTCCAATAGTGCAGCATACCCTCAATTACTGACACTCCAATAGTGTAGCACCCCCTCAATTACAGACTCTCAAATAGTGCAGAATACTGTAAATTACTGACACTCCAATAGTCAGTACACCCTCAATAACTGACTCTCCAATAGAGCAGCACACCCCCAATTATTGATCCTTCAATAGTGCAGCATACCGTCAATTACTGAAACTGCAATAGGGTAGCACCCCTCAATTACTGACTCTCAATAGTGCAGCAAACCCTCAATTACTGACACTCGAATAGTGAAGCACACCCTCAATTACTGACCCTCCAATAGTGCAGCACACCCTCAATTACTGACACCATGTAGTGCAGAACACCCTGAATTACTGTCCTTTCAATAGTCCAGCACACACTCAATGATCCTCCAATAGTGCAGCACACCCTCAATCACTGCCACACCTATAGTGCAGCAAACCCTGAATTACTGACCCTACAATAGTGCAGCACACCCTCAATTACTTGCACACCTCTAGTGCAGCACACCCTCAATCACTGACATTCCAAAAGTGCAGCACACCCTCAATTGATGACTCTTCAATAATGCAGCACATTCTCATTTACTGATCCTCCAATAGTGCAGCCTCAAACACTGACCCTCTAATAGTGCATCACACCTTCAATTACTGACCTTCCGACATTGCGGAACACCCTCAATGACAGACCATCCACTAGTGCAGCACTCCATCAATTAATGACACTTCAACAGTGCAGCACAGCATCAATTACTGACACTTCAATACTGAAGGTAACCCTGAATTACTGAACCTCCAATAGTGCAGCAAACCTTCAATTACTGACACTCCAATACTGCACCACACTCTCAATTACTGACACACCTATTGTGCAGCATATCCTCAATTATTTGCAATCCAATACTGCAGCACACCCACAATTACCGACAACCAATCATGCAGCACACCCTCAATTACTGACATGCAAGTAGTGCAGCAGACACTCAGTTACTTATGCTCCAATATTGAAGCACACTGTCAATTCCTGACAATCCATTAGTGCAGCCGGAGGAGGTTCCAGATATTAGGAGGGTTTAGGATCTGGAGGAGATTACAGAGATAGGAAGGTTTGTAAGAGCAGGAGGAGGATACTGAGTTGGGGAGGGTTGTTGGGTCTGGAGGAGGTTACAGAGATCGGGTGGGTTTTGGTGAGTGGAGGAGTTTACAGAGATAGGGTGGGTTGTAGGGAGTGGAGGAGTTTACAGAGATCAGGAGGGTTGTAGGGGCTGTAGGAGTTTACAGAGATAGGGAGGGATGTAGGATCTGGAGGAGATTACAGAGATAGGGAGTGGTGTAGGGGCTGAAGGAGGTTACAGGAACAGGGAGTGGATAAGGTGCTGGTGGAGGTTAAAGAGATAGGGAGGGCTGTAGGGGCTGGAGGAGGTTACGGCGATAGGGATGGGTGTTGGGGCTGGAGGAGGTTACAGAGATAGGGAGGTGTGTAGGGGTTGGAGGTGGTTACAGAAATATTGAGGGGTGTAGGAGCCGGAGAATTTTACAGAGATAGGGAGAGGTGTCCGGGCTGGAGGAGGTTGCAGAGATAGGGAGGGGTGTAGATGCTGGAGGAGGTTACAGAGATAGGGAGGGGTGTACGGGCTGGAGAAGCTTACAGAGATCGGGAGTGGTGTAAGGGTTGGAGCAGGTTACAGAGATTGGGAGGGGCGTAGGGGCTGGAGGAGTTTACAGAGATAGGGAGGGGTGTAGGGGCTGGAGCAGGTTACAGAGTTAGGGAGGGGTGTAGGGGCTGGAGGAGGTTACAAAGATAGGGATGGTGTAGGGGCTGGTGGAGGTTACAGAGTTAGGGAGGTGTGTAGGTGTTGGAGGAGGTTACAGAGATAGGGAGGTGTGTAGGGGTTGGAGGTGATTACAGAGATAGTGAGGGGTGTAGGAGCCGGAGGATTTTACAGAGATATGGAGAGGTGTAGGGGCTGGAGGAGGTTACAGAGATAGGGAGGGGAGTAGGGGCTGGAGGGGGTTACAGAGATAGGGAGGGAGTTACAGAGATAAGTTGGAGTGTAGGGCTTGAGGAGGTTACAGGGACATGGCGGGACGTACAGAGATAGGGAGCGGTGAGAGGCTGGAGAGCGTTACAGAGATAGGGATGGTGTAGGGGCTGGAGGAGGTTACAGAGATAGGGAGGTGTGTAGGGGTTGGAGGAGGTTACAGAGATAGGGAGGGGTGTAGGGTCTGGAGGAGTTTACAGAGATAGGGACGGTTGTAGGGGCTGGTGGAGGTTACAGAGATAGGGAGGGGTGTAGGGGCTGGAGGATTTCACAGAGATAGGGAGGTGTGTAGGAGCTGGAGGAGGTTACAGAGATAGGGAGGGGTTAAGGAGCCGGAGGAGATTACACAGACAGGGAGGGGTGTAGGGGCTGGATGAGGTTACAGAGATAGGGAGTGGTGAGAGGCTGGAGGAGGTTACAGAGATGGGGAGGGCGTTACAGAGATTGTGGGGTGATACGCTGGAGGAGGTTACAGATATAGGGAGGGGTGTAAGGGCTGGAGGAGGTTTCAGAGATAGGGAGGTGTGTAGTGGTTGGAGGAGGTTACAGAGATACAGAGGTTTGAAGGTGTTGGAGGAGGTTACAGAGATAGGGAGGGGTCTAGGGACTGGAGGAGGTTACAGGGATAGGTAGCGGTGAGAGGCTGGAGGAGGTTACAGAGATAGGGTGGGGTGTAGGGTTTGGAGGAGGTTACAGACATAGGGAAGGGTGTAGGTATTGGAGGAGGTTACAGACATAGGGAGGGGTGTAGGTATTGGAGGAGGTTACAGAGATAGGGAGGGGTGTATGGACTGGAGGAGGTTACAGAGATAGGGAGGGGTGCGAGGCTGGAGGAGGTTACAGAGTTAGGGAGAGGTGTAGGAGCCGGAGGAGGTTACAGAGATTAGGAGGGGTGTAGGGCTGGAAGAGGTTACAGAGATAGGGAGGGTTGTAGGGGCTGGAGGAGGTTACAGAGATAGGGATGGTGTAGAGGCTGGAGGAGATTACAGAGTTAGGGAGGTGTGTAGGGGTTGGAGGAGGTTACAGAGATAGGGAGGTGTGTAGGGGCTGGAGGAGGTTACAGAGATAGGGAGGGGTGTAGGGGCTGGAGGGGGTTATAGAGATAGGGATGGTGTAGAGGCTGGAGGAGATTACAGAGTTAGGGAGGTGTGTAGGGGTTGGAGGAGCTTACAGAGATAGGGAGGTGTGTAGGGGCTGGAGGGGGTTACAGAGATAGGGTGGGAGTTTCAGAGATAAGTAGGGGTGTAGGGCTGGAGGAGGTTACAGGTATAGGGCGGGAGTTACAGAGATAGGCAGCGGTGAGAGGCTGGAGAGCGTTACAGAGATATGGAGTGGTGTAGGAGCCGGAGGAGGTTACAGAGATAGGGAGGTGTGTAGGGGCTGGAGGTGGTTACAAAGATAGGGGTGGGGGGAGGGGCTGGAGGAAATAACAGAAATAGGGAGGGAGTTATAGAGATATTGAGTGTTGTAGGGCTGGAGGAGGATACAGATAGAGATGGGTGTACGGGCATAAGGAGGTTACAGAAATATGGAGGGGTGTAGGGGCTGGAGGAAGTTACAGAGATAGGGAGGGTTGTAGGGGCTGGAGGAGGTTACAGAGATAAGGAGGGGTGTAGGGGCTGGAGCAGGTTACAGAGTTAGGGAGGGGTGTTGGGGCTGGAGAAGGTTACAGAGATAGTGATGGTGTAGGGGCTGGAGGAGGTTACAGAGTTAGGGAGGTGTGTAGGGGTTGGAGGAGGTTACAGAGATAGGGAGGGGTGTAGGGGCTGGAGGAGGTTACAGAGATAGGGACGGGTGTAGGGGCTGGAGGATTTTACAGAGATAGGGAGGGGTGAAGGGGCTGGAGGAGGTTACAGAGATAGGGAGGGGTGTAGGAGCCGGAGGAGATTACAGAGACAGGGAGAGGTGTAGGGGCTGGAGGAGGTTACAGAGATAGGGAGTGTTGAGAGGCTGGAGAAGGTTACAGAGATGTGGAGGGAGTTACAGAGATTGTGGGGTGAAAGGCAGGAGGAGGTTACAGAGATAGGGAGGGGTGTAAGTGCTGGAGGAGTTTACAGAGATAGGGAGGTGTGTATGGGTTGGAGGAGGTTACAGAGATACTGAGGTTTGAAGGGGTTGGTTGCAGAGATAGGGAGGGGTCTAGGGACTGGAGGAGGTTACAGAGATCGGTAGCAATGAGAGGCTGGAGGAGGTTACAGCGATAGGGAGGAGTAGGAGCCGGATGAAGTTACAAAGATAGGGAGGGGTGTAGGGGCTGGAGGAGGTTACAGACATACGGAGGGGTGTAGGGTTCGGATGAGGTTACAGAGATAGGGAGGGGTGTATGGACTGGAGGAGGTTACAGAGATAGGGAGGAGTGCGAGGCTGGAGGAGATTATAGAGTTAGGGAGATGTGTAGGAGCCCGAGGAGGTTACAGAGATTGGGAGGGTTGTAGGGGCTGGAGGGGGTTACAGAGAATGGAATTTACAGAGATAGGGAGGGAGTTACAGAGATAAGGAGGGGTGTAGGGCTGGAGGAGGTTACAGAGATAGGGAGGGATTTAGGGGCTGGAGGAGGTTACAGAGATAGGGAGGGGTGTAGGGCTGGAGGAGTTTACAGAGATAGGGAGGTGTGTACGGGCTGGAGGAGGTTACAGAGATAGGGAGGGGTGTAGGGGTTGGAGCAGGTTACAGAGATAGGGATGTTGTAGGGGCTGGAGGAGATTACAGAGTTAGGGAGGTGTGTAGGCGTTGAAGGAGGTTACAGAGATAGGGTGGTGTGTAGGGGTTGGAGGTGGTTACAGAGATAGGGAGGTGTGTAGGAGCCAGAGGATTTTACAGAGATAGGCAGCGGTGAGAGGCTGGAGAGCGTTACAGAGATATGGAGGGGTGTAGGAGCCGGACGAGGTTACAGAGATAGGGAGGTGTGTAGGGGTTGGAGGTGGTTACAGAGATAGGGGTGGGGGGAGGGGCTGGAGGAAATAACAGAAATAGGGAGGGAGTTATAGAGATATTGAGAGGTGTAGAGCTTGAGGAGGATACAGATAGGGATGGGTGTACGGGCATGAGGAGGTTACAGAAATATGGAGGGGTGTAGAGGCTGGAGGAAGTTACAGAGATAGGGAGGGTTGTAGGGGCTGGATGAGGTTACAGAGATAGGGAGGGGTGTAGGGGCTGGAGCAGGTTACAGAGTTAGGGAGGGGTGTTGGGCCTGGAGGAGGTTACAGAGATAGAGATGGTGTAGGGGCTGGAGGAGGTTACAGAGTTAGGGTGGTGTGTAGGGGTTGGAGGAGGTTACAGACATAGGGAGGGGTGTAGGGCCTGGAGGATTTTACAGAGATAGGGAGGGGTGTAGGGGCTGGAGGAAGTTACAGAGATAGGGAGGGGTGTAGGAGCAGGAGGAGATTACACAGAGATAGGGAGGGGTGTAGGAGCTGGAGGAGGTTACAGAGATAGGGAGTGTTGAGAGGCTGAAGGAGGTTACAGAGATGTGGAGGGAGTTACAGAGATTGTGGGGTGATAGTTTGGAGGAGGTTACAGAGATAGGGAGGGGTGTAAGGGCAGGAGGAGGTTACAGAGATAGGTAGCGGTGAGAGGCTGGAGGAGGTTACAGCGATAGGGAGAGGAGTAGGAGCAGGAGGTTGTTACAAAGATAGGGAGGGGATGTAGGGGCTTGAGGAGGTTACAGACATAGGGAGGGGTGTAGGGATCGGAGGAGATTACAGAGATAGGGAGGGATGTATGGACTGGAGGAGGTTACAGAGATAGGGAGGGGTGCGAGGCTGGAGGAGGTTACATGGTTAGGGAGAGGCATAGGAGCCCGAGGAGGTTACAGAGATTGGGAGGGTTGTAGGGGCTGGAGGGGGTTACAGAGATAGGGAGGGGTGTAGGTATGGAGGAGGTCACAGAGATAGGGAGGTGTGTACAGGCTGGATAAGCTTACAGAAATATCGAGGGTTGTAGGGTTGGAGCAGGTTACAGAGATACGGAGGGGTGTAGGAATTGCAGGAGGTTACAGAGATAGGGAGGTGTCTAGGTAATGGTGGAGGTTACAGAGATAGGGAGGGGTGTAGGGTGCAGCACACCCTCAAATGCGGACTCTCTAGTAGTGCAGCACACCCCCAATTATTGACCCTCCAATAGTGCAGCATACCGTCAATTACTGACACTGCAATAGTGCAGCACCCCCTCAAATTCTGACACTCCAATAGTGCAGCATACCCTCAATTACTGACACTCCAATAGTGTAGCACCCCCTCAATTACAGACTCTCAAATAGTGCAGAATACTGTAAATTACTGACACTCCAATAGTCAGTACACCCTCAATAACTGACTCTCCAATAGAGCAGCACACCCCCAATTATTGATCCTTCAATAGTGCAGCATACCGTCAATTACTGAAACTGCAATAGGGTAGCACCCCTCAATTACTGACTCTCAATAGTGCAGCAAACCCTCAATTACTGACACTCGAATAGTGAAGCACACCCTCAATTACTGACCCTCCAATAGTGCAGCACACCCTCAATTACTGACACCATGTAGTGCAGAACACCCTGAATTACTGTCCTTTCAATAGTCCAGCACACACTCAATGATCCTCCAATAGTGCAGCACACCCTCAATCACTGCCACACCTATAGTGCAGCAAACCCTGAATTACTGACCCTACAATAGTGCAGCACACCCTCAATTACTTGCACACCTCTAGTGCAGCACACCCTCAATCACTGACATTCCAAAAGTGCAGCACACCCTCAATTGATGACTCTTCAATAATGCAGCACATTCTCATTTACTGATCCTCCAATAGTGCAGCCTCAAACACTGACCCTCTAATAGTGCATCACACCTTCAATTACTGACCTTCCGACATTGCGGAACACCCTCAATGACAGACCATCCACTAGTGCAGCACTCCATCAATTAATGACACTTCAACAGTGCAGCACAGCATCAATTACTGACACTTCAATACTGAAGGTAACCCTGAATTACTGAACCTCCAATAGTGCAGCAAACCTTCAATTACTGACACTCCAATACTGCACCACACTCTCAATTACTGACACACCTATTGTGCAGCATATCCTCAATTATTTGCAATCCAATACTGCAGCACACCCACAATTACCGACAACCAATCATGCAGCACACCCTCAATTACTGACATGCAAGTAGTGCAGCAGACACTCAGTTACTTATGCTCCAATATTGAAGCACACTGTCAATTCCTGACAATCCATTAGTGCAGCCGGAGGAGGTTCCAGATATTAGGAGGGTTTAGGATCTGGAGGAGATTACAGAGATAGGAAGGTTTGTAAGAGCAGGAGGAGGATACTGAGTTGGGGAGGGTTGTTGGGTCTGGAGGAGGTTACAGAGATCGGGTGGGTTTTGGTGAGTGGAGGAGTTTACAGAGATAGGGTGGGTTGTAGGGAGTGGAGGAGTTTACAGAGATCAGGAGGGTTGTAGGGGCTGTAGGAGTTTACAGAGATAGGGAGGGATGTAGGATCTGGAGGAGATTACAGAGATAGGGAGTGGTGTAGGGGCTGAAGGAGGTTACAGGAACAGGGAGTGGATAAGGTGCTGGTGGAGGTTAAAGAGATAGGGAGGGCTGTAGGGGCTGGAGGAGGTTACGGCGATAGGGATGGGTGTTGGGGCTGGAGGAGGTTACAGAGATAGGGAGGTGTGTAGGGGTTGGAGGTGGTTACAGAAATATTGAGGGGTGTAGGAGCCGGAGAATTTTACAGAGATAGGGAGAGGTGTCCGGGCTGGAGGAGGTTGCAGAGATAGGGAGGGGTGTAGATGCTGGAGGAGGTTACAGAGATAGGGAGGGGTGTACGGGCTGGAGAAGCTTACAGAGATCGGGAGTGGTGTAAGGGTTGGAGCAGGTTACAGAGATTGGGAGGGGCGTAGGGGCTGGAGGAGTTTACAGAGATAGGGAGGGGTGTAGGGGCTGGAGCAGGTTACAGAGTTAGGGAGGGGTGTAGGGGCTGGAGGAGGTTACAAAGATAGGGATGGTGTAGGGGCTGGTGGAGGTTACAGAGTTAGGGAGGTGTGTAGGTGTTGGAGGAGGTTACAGAGATAGGGAGGTGTGTAGGGGTTGGAGGTGATTACAGAGATAGTGAGGGGTGTAGGAGCCGGAGGATTTTACAGAGATATGGAGAGGTGTAGGGGCTGGAGGAGGTTACAGAGATAGGGAGGGGAGTAGGGGCTGGAGGGGGTTACAGAGATAGGGAGGGAGTTACAGAGATAAGTTGGAGTGTAGGGCTTGAGGAGGTTACAGGGACATGGCGGGACGTACAGAGATAGGGAGCGGTGAGAGGCTGGAGAGCGTTACAGAGATAGGGATGGTGTAGGGGCTGGAGGAGGTTACAGAGATAGGGAGGTGTGTAGGGGTTGGAGGAGGTTACAGAGATAGGGAGGGGTGTAGGGTCTGGAGGAGTTTACAGAGATAGGGACGGTTGTAGGGGCTGGTGGAGGTTACAGAGATAGGGAGGGGTGTAGGGGCTGGAGGATTTCACAGAGATAGGGAGGTGTGTAGGAGCTGGAGGAGGTTACAGAGATAGGGAGGGGTTAAGGAGCCGGAGGAGATTACACAGACAGGGAGGGGTGTAGGGGCTGGATGAGGTTACAGAGATAGGGAGTGGTGAGAGGCTGGAGGAGGTTACAGAGATGGGGAGGGCGTTACAGAGATTGTGGGGTGATACGCTGGAGGAGGTTACAGATATAGGGAGGGGTGTAAGGGCTGGAGGAGGTTTCAGAGATAGGGAGGTGTGTAGTGGTTGGAGGAGGTTACAGAGATACAGAGGTTTGAAGGTGTTGGAGGAGGTTACAGAGATAGGGAGGGGTCTAGGGACTGGAGGAGGTTACAGGGATAGGTAGCGGTGAGAGGCTGGAGGAGGTTACAGAGATAGGGTGGGGTGTAGGGTTTGGAGGAGGTTACAGACATAGGGAAGGGTGTAGGTATTGGAGGAGGTTACAGACATAGGGAGGGGTGTAGGTATTGGAGGAGGTTACAGAGATAGGGAGGGGTGTATGGACTGGAGGAGGTTACAGAGATAGGGAGGGGTGCGAGGCTGGAGGAGGTTACAGAGTTAGGGAGAGGTGTAGGAGCCGGAGGAGGTTACAGAGATTAGGAGGGGTGTAGGGCTGGAAGAGGTTACAGAGATAGGGAGGGTTGTAGGGGCTGGAGGAGGTTACAGAGATAGGGATGGTGTAGAGGCTGGAGGAGATTACAGAGTTAGGGAGGTGTGTAGGGGTTGGAGGAGGTTACAGAGATAGGGAGGTGTGTAGGGGCTGGAGGAGGTTACAGAGATAGGGAGGGGTGTAGGGGCTGGAGGGGGTTATAGAGATAGGGATGGTGTAGAGGCTGGAGGAGATTACAGAGTTAGGGAGGTGTGTAGGGGTTGGAGGAGCTTACAGAGATAGGGAGGTGTGTAGGGGCTGGAGGGGGTTACAGAGATAGGGTGGGAGTTTCAGAGATAAGTAGGGGTGTAGGGCTGGAGGAGGTTACAGGTATAGGGCGGGAGTTACAGAGATAGGCAGCGGTGAGAGGCTGGAGAGCGTTACAGAGATATGGAGTGGTGTAGGAGCCGGAGGAGGTTACAGAGATAGGGAGGTGTGTAGGGGCTGGAGGTGGTTACAAAGATAGGGGTGGGGGGAGGGGCTGGAGGAAATAACAGAAATAGGGAGGGAGTTATAGAGATATTGAGTGTTGTAGGGCTGGAGGAGGATACAGATAGAGATGGGTGTACGGGCATAAGGAGGTTACAGAAATATGGAGGGGTGTAGGGGCTGGAGGAAGTTACAGAGATAGGGAGGGTTGTAGGGGCTGGAGGAGGTTACAGAGTTAGGGAGGGGTGTTGGGGCTGGAGAAGGTTACAGAGATAGTGATGGTGTAGGGGCTGGAGGAGGTTACAGAGTTAGGGAGGTGTGTAGGGGTTGGAGGAGGTTACAGAGATAGGGAGGGGTGTAGGGGCTGGAGGAGGTTACAGAGATAGGGACGGTTGTAGGGGCTGGAGGATTTTACAGAGATAGGGAGGGGTGAAGGGGCTGGAGGAGGTTACAGAGATAGGGAGGGGTGTAGGAGCCGGAGGAGATTACAGAGACAGGGAGAGGTGTAGGGGCTGGAGGAGGTTACAGAGATAGGGAGTGTTGAGAGGCTGGAGAAGGTTACAGAGATGTGGAGGGAGTTACAGAGATTGTGGGGTGAAAGGCAGGAGGAGGTTACAGAGATAGGGAGTGGTGTAAGTGCTGGAGGAGTTTACAGAGATAGGGAGGTGTGTATGGGTTGGAGGAGGTTACAGAGATACTGAGGTTTGAAGGGGTTGGTTACAGAGATAGGGAGGGGTCTAGGGACTGGAGGAGGTTACAGAGATCGGTAGCAATGAGAGGCTGGAGGAGGTTACAGCGATAGGGAGGAGTAGGAGCCGGATGAAGTTACAAAGATAGGGAGGGGTGTAGGGGCTGGAGGAGGTTACAGACATACGGAGGGGTCTAGGGTTCGGATGAGGTTACAGAGATAGGGAGGGGTGTATGGACTGGAGGAGGTTACAGAGATAGGGAGGAGTGCGAGGCTGGAGGAGATTATAGAGTTAGGGAGATGTGTAGGAGCCCGAGGAGGTTACAGAGATTGGGAGGGTTGTAGGGGCTGGAGGGGGTTACAGAGAATGGAATTTACAGAGATAGGGAGGGAGTTACAGAGATAAGGAGGGGTGTAGGGCTGGAGGAGGTTACAGAGATAGGGAGGGATTTAGGGCTGGAGGAGTTTACAGAGATAGGGAGGTGTGTACGGGCTGGAGGAGGTTACAGAGATAGGGAGGGGTGTAGGGGCTGGAGCAGGTTACAGAGATAGGGATGTTGTAGGGGCTGGAGGAGATTACAGAGTTAGGGAGGTGTGTAGGCGTTGAAGGAGGTTACAGAGATATGGAGGGGTGTAGGAGCCGGACGAGGTTACAGAGATAGGGAGGTGTGTAGGGGCTGGAGGTGATTACAGAGATAGGGGTGGGGGGAGGGGCTGGAGGAAATAACAGAAATAGGGAGGGAGTTATAGAGATATTGAGAGGTGTAGAGCTTCAGGAGGATACAGATAGGGATGGGTGTACGGGCATGAGGAGGTTACAGAAATATGGAGGGGTGTAGAGGCTGGAGGAAGTTACAGAGATAGGGAGGGTTGTAGGGGCTGGATGAGGTTACAGAGATAGGGAGGGGTGTAGGGGCAGGAGCAGGTTACAGAGATAGGGAGGGGTGTAGGGGCTGGAGCAGGTTACAGAGATAGGGATGTTGTAGGGGCTGGAGGAGATTACAGAGTTAGGGAGGTGTGTAGGCGTTGAAGGAGGTTACAGAGATATGGAGGGGTGTAGGAGCCGGACGAGGTTACAGAGATAGGGAGGTGTGTAGGGGCTGGAGGTGGTTACAGAGATAGGGGTGGGGGGAGGGGCTGGAGGAAATAACAGAAATAGGGAGGGAGTTATAGAGATATTGAGAGGTGTAGAGCTTGAGGAGGATACAGATAGGGATGGGTGTACGGGCATGAGGAGGTTACAGAAATATGGAGGGTTGTAGAGGCTGGAGGAAGTTACAGAGATAGGGAGGGTTGTAGGGGCTGGATGAGGTTACAGAGATAGGGAGGGGTGTAGGGGCAGGAGCAGGTTACAGAGTTAGGGAGGGGTGTTGGGGCTGGAGGAGGTTACAGAGATAGAGATGGTGCAGGGGCTGGAGGAGGTTACAGAGTTAGGGTGGTGTGTAGGGGTTGGAGGAGGTTACAGACATAGGGAGGGGTGTAGGGCCTGGAGGAGGTTACAGAGATAGGGAGGGTTGTAGGGGCTGTTGGAGGTTACAGAGATAGGGAGGGGTGAATGGGCTGGAGGATTTTACAGAGATAGGGAGGGGTGTAGGGGCTGGAGGAAGTTACAGAGATAGGGAGGGGTGTAGGAGCAGGAGGAGATTACACAGAGATAGGGAGGGGTGTAGGAGCTGGAGGAGGTTACAGAGATAGGGAGTGTTGAGAGGCTGAAGGAGGTTACAGAGATGTGGAGGGAGTTACAGAGATTATGGGGTGATAGTTTGGAGGAGGTTACAGAGATAGGGAGGGGTGTAAGGGCAGGAGGAGGTTACAGAGATAGGTAGCGGTGAGAGGCTGGAGGAGGTTACAGCGATAGGGAGAGGAGTAGGAGCAGGAGGTTGTTACAAAGATAGGGAGGGGATGTAGGGGTTTGAGGAGGTTACAGACATAGGGAGGGGTGTAGGGATCGGAGGAGATTACAGAGATAGGGAGGGATGTATGGACTGGAGGAGGTTACAGAGATAGGGAGGGGTGCGAGGCAGGAGGAGGTTACATGGTTAGGGAGAGGCATAGGAGCCCGAGGAGGTTACAGAGATTGGGAGGGTTGTAGGGGCTGGAGGGGGTTACAGAGATAGGGAGGGGTGTAGGTGTGGAGGAGGTCACAGAGATAGGGAGGTGTGTACAGGCTGGATAAGCTTACAGAAATATCGAGGGTTGTAGGGTTGGAGCAGGTTACAGAGATACGGAGGGGTGTAGGAATTGCAGGAGCTAACAGAGATAGGGAGGTGTCTAGGTAATGGTGGAGGTTACAGAGATAGGGAGGGGTGTAGGGTGCAGCACACCCTCAAATGCGGACTCTCTAGTAGTGCAGCACACCCCCAATTATTGACCCTCCAATAGTGCAGCATACCGTCAATTACTGACACTGCAATAGTGCAGCACCCCCTCAAATTCTGACACTCCAATAGTGCAGCATACCCTCAATTACTGACACTCCAATAGTGCAGCACACCCTCAATTACTGACACTCCAATAGTGCAGCACACCCTCAATTACTGACACTCCAATAGTGCAGCACACCCTCAATTACTGACACTCCAATAGTGCAGCACACCCTCAATTACTGACACTCCAATAGTGTAGCACCCCCTCAATTACAGACTCTCAAATAGTGCAGAATACTGTAAATTACTGACACTCCAATAGTCAGTACACCCTCAATAACTGACTCTCCAATAGAGCAGCACACCCCCAATTATTGATCCTTCAATAGTGCAGCATACCGTCAATTACTGAAACTGCAATAGGGTAGCACCCCTCAATTACTGACACTCAATAGTGCAGCAAACCCTCAATTACTAACCCTCCAATAGTGCAGCACACCCTCAATTACTGACACCATGTAGTGCAGAACACCCTGAATTACTGTCCTTTCAATAGTCCAGCACACACTCAATGATCCTCCAATAGTGCAGCACACCCTCAATCACTGCCACACCTATAGTGCAGCAAACCCTGAATTACTGACCCTACAATAGTGCAGCACACCCTCAATTACTTGCACACCTCTAGTGCAGCACCCCCTCAATCACTGACATTCCAAAAGTGCAGCACACCCTCAATTGATGACTCTTCAATAATGCAGCACATTCTCATTTACTGATCCTCCAATAGTGCAGCCTCAAACACTGACCCTCTAATAGTGCATCACACCTTCAATTACTGACCTTCCGACATTGCGGAACACCCTCAATGACAGACCATCCACTAGTGCAGCACTCCATCAATTAATGACACTTCAACAGTGCAGCACAGCATCAATTACTGACACTTCAATACTGAAGGTAACCCTGAATTACTGAACCTCCAATAGTGCAGCAAACCTTCAATTACTGACACTCCAATACTGCAGCACACCCTCAATTACTGACACACCTATTGTGCAGCATATCCTCAATTATTTGCAATCCAATACTGCAGCACACCCACAATTACCGACAACCAATCATGCAGCACACCCTCAATTACTGACATGCAAGTAGTGCAGCAGACACTCAGTTACTTATGCTCCAATATTGAAGCACACTGTCAATTCCTGACAATCCATTAGTGCAGCCGGAGGAGGTTCCAGATATTAGGAGGGTTTAGGATCTGGAGGAGATTACAGAGATAGGAAGGTTTGTAAGAGCAGGAGTAGGATACTGAGTTGGGGAGGGTTGTTGGGTCTGGAGGAGGTTACAGAGATCGGGTGGGTTTTGGTGAGTGGAGGAGTTTACAGAGATAGGGTGGGTTGTAGGGAGTGGAGGAGTTTACAGAGATCAGGAGGGTTGTAGGGGCTGTAGGAGTTTACAGAGATAGGGAGGGATGTAGGATCTGGAGGAGATTACAGAGATAGGGAGTGGTGTAGGGGCTGAAGGAGGTTACAGAAACAGGGAGTGGATAAGGTGCTGGTGGAGGTTAAAGAGATAGGGAGGGCTGTAGGGGCTGGAGGAGGTTACGGCGATAGGGATGGGTGTTGGGGCTGGAGGAGGTTACAGAGATAGGGAGGTGTGTAGGGGTTGGAGGTGGTTACAGAAATATTGAGGGGTGTAGGAGCCGGAGAATTTTACAGAGATAGGGAGAGGTGTCCGGGCTGGAGGAGGTTGCAGAGATAGGGAGGGGTGTAGGGGTTGGAGGAGGTTACAGAGATAGGGAGGGGTGTAGGGTCTGGAGGAGTTTACAGAGATAGGGACGGTTGTAGGGGCTGGTGGAGGTTACAGAGATAGGGAGGGGTGTAGGGGCTGGAGGATTTCACAGAGATAGGGAGGTGTTTAGGAGCTGGAGGAGGTTACAGAGATAGGGAGGGGTTAAGGAGCCGGAGGAGATTACACAGACAGGGAGGGGTGTAGGGGCTGGATGAGGTTACAGAGATAGGGAGTGGTGAGAGGCTGGAGGAGGTTACAGAGATGGGGAGGGAGTTACAGAGATTGTGGGGTGATACGCTGGAGGAGGTTACAGATATAGGGAGGGGTGTAAGGGCTGGAGGAGGTTTCAGAGATAGGGAGGTGTGTAGTGGTTGGAGGAGGTTACAGAGATACAGAGGTTTGAAGGTGTTGGAGGAGGTTACAGAGATAGGGAGGGGTCTAGGGACTGGAGGAGGTTACAGGGATAGGTAGCGGTGAGAGGCTGGAGGAGGTTACAGAGATAGGGTGGGGTGTAGGGTTTGGAGGAGGTTACAGACATAGGGAGGGGTGTAGGTATTGGAGGAGGTTAAAGACATAGGGAGGGGTGTAGGTATTGGAGGAGGTTACAGAGATAGGGAGGGGTGTATGGACTGGACGAGATTACAGAGTTAGGGAGGTGTGTAGGGGTTGGAGGAGCTTACAGAGATAGGGAGGTGTGTAGGGGCTGGAGGGGGTTACAGAGATAGGGTGGGAGTTTCAGAGATAAGTAGGGGTGTAGGGCTGGAGGAGGTTACAGGTATAGGGCGGGAGTTACAGAGATAGGCAGCGGTGAGAGGCTGGAGAGCGTTACAGAGATATGGAGTGGTGTAGGAGCCGGAGGAGGTTACAGAGATAGGGAGGTGTGTAGGGGCTGGAGGTGGTTACAAAGATAGGGGTGGGGGGAGGGGCTGGAGGAAATAACAGAAATAGGGAGGGAGTTATAGAGATATTGAGTGTTGTAGGGCTGGAGGAGGATACAGATAGAGATGGGTGTACGGGCATAAGGAGGTTACAGAAATATGGAGGGGTGTAGGGGCTGGAGGAAGTTACAGAGATAGGGAGGGTTGTAGGGGCTGGAGGAGGTTACAGAGATAAGGAGGGGTGTAGGGGCTGGAGCAGGTTACAGAGTTAGGGAGGGGTGTTGGGGCTGGAGAAGGTTACAGAGATAGTGATGGTGTAGGGGCTGGAGGAGGTTACAGAGTTAGGGAGGTGTGTAGGGGTTGGAGGAGGTTACAGAGATAGGGAGGGGTGTAGGGGCTGGAGGAGGTTACAGAGATAGGGACGGGTGTAGGGGCTGGAGGATTTTACAGAGATAGGGAGGGGTGAAGGGGCTGGAGGAGGTTACAGAGATAGGGAGGGGTGTAGGAGCCGGAGGAGATTACAGAGACAGGGAGAGGTGTAGGGGCTGGAGGAGGTTACAGAGATAGGGAGTGTTGAGAGGCTGGAGAAGGTTACAGAGATGTGGAGGGAGTTACAGAGATTGTGGGGTGAAAGGCAGGAGGAGGTTACAGAGATAGGGAGGGGTGTAAGTGCTGGAGGAGTTTACAGAGATAGGGAGGTGTGTATGGGTTGGAGGAGGTTACACAGATACTGAGGTTTGAAGGGGTTGGTTACAGAGATAGGGAGGGGTCTAGGGACTGGAGGAGGTTACAGAGATCGGTAGCAATGAGAGGCTGGAGGAGGTTACAGCGATAGGGAGGAGTAGGAGCCGGATGAAGTTACAAAGATAGGGAGGGGTGTATGGGCTGGAGGAGGTTACAGACATACGGAGGGGTGTAGGGTTCGGATGAGGTTACAGAGATAGGGAGGGGTGTATGGACTGGAGGAGGTTACAGAGATAGGGAGGAGTGCGAGGCTGGAGGAGATTATAGAGTTAGGGAGATGTGTAGGAGCCCGAGGAGGTTACAGAGATTGGGAGGGTTGTAGGGGCTGGAGGGGGTTACAGAGAATGGAATTTACAGAGATAGGGAGGGAGTTACAGAGATAAGGAGGGGTGTAGGGCTGGAGGAGGTTACAGAGATAGGGAGGGATTTAGGGGCTGGAGGAGGTTACAGAGATAGGGAGGGGTGTAGGGCTGGAGGAGTTTACAGAGATAGGGAGGTGTGTACGGGCTGGAGGAGGTTACAGAGATAGGGAGGGGTGTAGGGGTTGGAGCAGGTTACAGAGATAGGGATGTTGTAGGGGCTGGAGGAGATTACAGAGATAGGGAGGGGTGTAGGGGCTGGAGCAGGTTACAGACATAGGGAGGGGTGTAGGGCCTGGAGGAGGTTACAGAGATAGGGAGGGTTGTAGGGGCTGTTGGAGGTTACAGAGATAGGGAGGGGTGAATGGGCTGGAGGATTTTACAGAGATAGGGAGGGGTGTAGGGGCTGGAGGAAGTTACAGAGATAGGGAGGGGTGTAGGAGCAGGAGGAGATTACACAGAGATAGGGAGGGGTGTAGGAGCTGGAGGAGGTTACAGAGATAGGGAGTGTTGAGAGGCTGAAGGAGGTTACAGAGATGTGGAGGGAGTTACAGAGATTGTGGGGTGATAGTTTGGAGGAGGTTACAGAGATAGGGAGGGGTGTAAGGGCAGGAGGAGGTTACAGAGATAGGTAGCGGTGAGAGGCTGGAGGAGGTTACAGCGATAGGGAGAGGAGTAGGAGCAGGAGGTTGTTACAAAGATAGGGAGGGGATGTAGGGGCTTGAGGAGGTTACAGACATAGGGAGGGGTGTAGGGATCGGAGGAGATTACAGAGATAGGGAGGGATGTATGGACTGGAGGAGGTTACAGAGATAGGGAGGGGTGCGAGGCTGGAGGAGGTTACATGGTTAGGGAGAGGCATAGGAGCCCGAGGAGGTTACAGAGATTGGGAGGGTTGTAGGGGCTGGAGGGGGTTACAGAGATAGGGAGGGGTGTAGGTGTGGAGGAGGTCACAGAGATAGGGAGGTGTGTACAGGCTGGATAAGCTTACAGAAATATCGAGGGTTGTAGGGTTGGAGCAGGTTACAGAGATACGGAGGGGTGTAGGAATTGCAGGAGGTTACAGAGATAGGGAGGTGTCTAGGTAATGGTGGAGGTTACAGAGATAGGGAGGGGTGTAGGGTGCAGCACACCCTCAAATGCGGACTCTCTAGTAGTGCAGCACACCCCCAATTATTGACCCTCCAATAGTGCAGCATACCGTCAATTACTGACACTGCAATAGTGCAGCACCCCCTCAAATTCTGACACTCCAATAGTGCAGCATACCCTCAATTACTGACACTCCAATAGTGCAGCACACCCTCAATTACTGACACTCCAATAGTGCAGCACACCCTCAATTACTGACACTCCAATAGTGCAGCACACCCTCAATTACTGACACTCCAATAGTGCAGCACACCCTCAATTACTGATCATCCAATAGTGTAGCACCCCCTCAATTACAGACTCTCAAATAGTGCAGAATACTGTAAATTACTGACACTCCAATAGTCAGTACACCCTCAATAACTGACTCTCCAATAGAGCAGCACACCCCCAATTATTGATCCTTCAATAGTGCAGCATACCGTCAATTACTGAAACTGCAATAGGGTAGCACCCCTCAATTACTGACACTCAATAGTGCAGCAAACCCTCAATTACTGACACTCGAATAGTGAAGCACACCCTCAATTACTAACCCTCCAATAGTGCAGCACACCCTCAATTACTGACACCATGTAGTGCAGAACACCCTGAATTACTGTCCTTTCAATAGTCCAGCACACACTCAATGATCCTCCAATAGTGCAGCACACCCTCAATCACTGCCACACCTATAGTGCAGCAAACCCTGAATTACTGACCCTACAATAGTGCAGCACACCCTCAATTACTTGCACACCTCTAGTGCAGCACCCCCTCAATCACTGACATTCCAAAAGTGCAGCACACCCTCAATTGATGACTCTTCAATAATGCAGCACATTCTCATTTACTGATCCTCCAATAGTGCAGCCTCAAACACTGACCCTCTAATAGTGCATCACACCTTCAATTACTGACCTTCCGACATTGCGGAACACCCTCAATGACAGACCATCCACTAGTGCAGCACTCCATCAATTAATGACACTTCAACAGTGCAGCACAGCATCAATTACTGACACTTCAATACTGAAGGTAACCCTGAATTACTGAACCTCCAATAGTGCAGCAAACCTTCAATTACTGACACTCCAATACTGCAGCACACCCTCAATTACTGACACACCTATTGTGCAGCATATCCTCAATTATTTGCAATCCAATACTGCAGCACACCCACAATTACCGACAACCAATCATGCAGCACACCCTCAATTACTGACATGCAAGTAGTGCAGCAGACACTCAGTTACTTATGCTCCAATATTGAAGCACACTGTCAATTCCTGACAATCCATTAGTGCAGCCGGAGGAGGTTCCAGATATTAGGAGGGTTTAGGATCTGGAGGAGATTACAGAGATAGGAAGGTTTGTAAGAGCAGGAGTAGGATACTGAGTTGGGGAGGGTTGTTGGGTCTGAAGGAGGTTACAGAGATCGGGTGGGTTTTGGTGAGTGGAGGAGTTTATAGAGATAGGGTGGGTTGTAGGGAGTGGAGGAGTTTACAGAGATCAGGAGGGTTGTAGGGGCTGTAGGAGTTTACAGAGATAGGGAGGGATGTAGGATCTGGAGGAGATTACAGAGATAGGGAGTGGTGTAGGGGCTGAAGGAGGTTACAGAAACAGGGAGTGGATAAGGTGCTGGTGGAGGTTAAAGAGATAGGGAGGGCTGTAGGGGCTGGAGGAGGTTACGGCGATAGGGATGGGTGTTGGGGCTGGAGGAGGTTACAGAGATAGGGAGGTGTGTAGGGGTTGGAGGTGGTTACAGAAATATTGAGGGGTGTAGGAGCCGGAGAATTTTACAGAGATAGGGAGAGGTGTCCGGGCTGGAGGAGGTTGCAGAGATAGGGAGGGGTGTAGATGCTGGAGGAGGTTACAGAGATAGGGAGGGGTGTACGGGCTGGAGAAGCTTACAGAGATCGGGAGTGGTGTAAGGGTTGGAGCAGGTTACAGAGATTGGGAGGGGCGTAGGGGCTGGAGGAGTTTACAGAGATAGGGAGGGGTGTAGGGGCTGGAGCAGGTTACAGAGTTAGGGAGGGGTGTAGGGGCTGGAGGAGGTTACAAAGATAGGGATGGTGTAGGGGCTGGTGGAGGTTACAGAGTTAGGGAGGTGTGTAGGTGTTGGAGGAGGTTACAGAGATAGGGAGGTGTGTAGGGGTTGGAGGTGATTACAGAGATAGTGAGGGGTGTAGGAGCCGGAGGATTTTACAGAGATATGGAGAGTTGTAGGGGCTGGAGGAGGTTACAGAGATAGGGAGGGGAGTAGGGGCTGGAGGGGGTTACAGAGATAGGGAGGGAGTTTCAGAGATAAGTAGGGGTGTAGGGCTGGAGGAGGTTACAGGTATAGGGCGGGAGTTACAGAGATAGGCAGCGGTGAGAGGCTGGAGAGCGTTACAGAGATATGGAGTGGTGTAGGAGCCGGAGGAGGTTACAGAGATAGGGAGGTGTGTAGGGGCTGGAGGTGGTTACAAAGATAGGGGTGGGGGGAGGGGCTGGAGGAAATAACAGAAATAGGGAGGGAGTTATAGAGATATTGAGTGTTGTAGGGCTGGAGGAGGATACAGATAGAGATGGGTGTACGGGCATAAGGAGGTTACAGAAATATGGAGGGGTGTAGGGGCTGGAGGAAGTTACAGAGATAGGGAGGGTTGTAGGGGCTGGAGGAGGTTACAGAGATAAGGAGGGGTGTAGGGGCTGGAGCAGGTTACAGAGTTAGGGAGGGGTGTTGGGGCTGGAGAAGGTTACAGAGATAGTGATGGTGTAGGGGCTGGAGGAGGTTACAGAGTTAGGGAGGTGTGTAGGGGTTGGAGGAGGTTACAGAGATAGGGAGGGGTGTAGGGGCTGGAGGAGGTTACAGAGATAGGGACGGGTGTAGGGGCTGGAGGATTTTACAGAGATAGGGAGAGGTGAAGGGGCTGGAGGAGGTTACAGAGATAGGGAGGGGTGTAGGAGCCGGAGGAGATTACAGAGACAGGGAGAGGTGTAGGGGCTGGAGGAGGTTACAGAGATAGGGAGTGTTGAGAGGCTGGAGAAGGTTACAGAGATGTGGAGGGAGTTACAGAGATTGTGGGGTGAAAGGCAGGAGGAGGTTACAGAGATAGGGAGGGGTGTAAGTGCTGGAGGAGTTTACAGAGATAGGGAGGTGTGTATGGGTTGGAGGAGGTTACACAGATACTGAGGTTTGAAGGGGTTGGTTACAGAGATAGGGAGGGGTCTAGGGACTGGAGGAGGTTACAGAGATCGGTAGCAATGAGAGGCTGGAGGAGGTTACAGCGATAGGGAGGAGTAGGAGCCGGATGAAGTTACAAAGATAGGGAGGGGTGTATGGGCTGGAGGAGGTTACAGACATACGGAGGGGTGTAGGGTTCGGATGAGGTTACAGAGATAGGGAGGGGTGTATGGACTGGAGGAGGTTACAGAGATAGGGAGGAGTGCGAGGCTGGAGGAGATTATAGAGTTAGGGAGATGTGTAGGAGCCCGAGGAGGTTACAGAGATTGGGAGGGTTGTAGGGGCTGGAGGGGGTTACAGAGAATGGAATTTACAGAGATAGGGAGGGAGTTACAGAGATAAGGAGGGGTGTAGGGCTGGAGGAGGTTACAGAGATAGGGAGGGATTTAGGGGCTGGAGGAGGTTACAGAGATAGGGAGGGGTGTAGGGCTGGAGGAGTTTACAGAGATAGGGAGGTGTGTACGGGCTGGAGGAGGTTACAGAGATAGGGAGGGGTGTAGGGGTTGGAGCAGGTTACAGAGATAGGGATGTTGTAGGGGCTGGAGGAGATTACAGAGATAGGGAGGGGTGTAGGGGCTGGAGCAGGTTACAGACATAGGGAGGGGTGTAGGGCCTGGAGGAGGTTACAGAGATAGGGAGGGTTGTAGGGGCTGTTGGAGGTTACAGAGATAGGGAGGGGTGAATGGGCTGGAGGATTTTACAGAGATAGGGAGGGGTGTAGGGGCTGGAGGAAGTTACAGAGATAGGGAGGGGTGTAGGAGCAGGAGGAGATTACACAGAGATAGGGAGGGGTGTAGGAGCTGGAGGAGGTTACAGAGATAGGGAGTGTTGAGAGGCTGAAGGAGGTTACAGAGATGTGGAGGGAGTTACAGAGATTGTGGGGTGATAGTTTGGAGGAGGTTACAGAGATAGGGAGGGGTGTAAGGGCAGGAGGAGGTTACAGAGATAGGTAGCGGTGAGAGGCTGGAGGAGGTTACAGCGATAGGGAGAGGAGTAGGAGCAGGAGGTTGTTACAAAGATAGGGAGGGGATGTAGGGGCTTGAGGAGGTTACAGACATAGGGAGGGGTGTAGGGATCGGAGGAGATTACAGAGATAGGGAGGGATGTATGGACTGGAGGAGGTTACAGAGATAGGGAGGGGTGCGAGGCTGGAGGAGGTTACATGGTTAGGGAGAGGCATAGGAGCCCGAGGAGGTTACAGAGATTGGGAGGGTTGTAGGGGCTGGAGGGGGTTACAGAGATAGGGAGGGGTGTAGGTGTGGAGGAGGTCACAGAGATAGGGAGGTGTGTACAGGCTGGATAAGCTTACAGAAATATCGAGGGTTGTAGGGTTGGAGCAGGTTACAGAGATACGGAGGGGTGTAGGAATTGCAGGAGGTTACAGAGATAGGGAGGTGTCTAGGTAATGGTGGAGGTTACAGAGATAGGGAGGGGTGTAGGGTGCAGCACACCCTCAAATGCGGACTCTCTAGTAGTGCAGCACACCCCCAATTATTGACCCTCCAATAGTGCAGCATACCGTCAATTACTGACACTGCAATAGTGCAGCACCCCCTCAAATTCTGACACTCCAATAGTGCAGCATACCCTCAATTACTGACACTCCAATAGTGCAGCACACCCTCAATTACTGACACTCCAATAGTGCAGCACACCCTCAATTACTGACACTCCAATAGTGCAGCACACCCTCAATTACTGACACTCCAATAGTGCAGCACACCCTCAATTACTGATCATCCAATAGTGTAGCACCCCCTCAATTACAGACTCTCAAATAGTGCAGAATACTGTAAATTACTGACACTCCAATAGTCAGTACACCCTCAATAACTGACTCTCCAATAGAGCAGCACACCCCCAATTATTGATCCTTCAATAGTGCAGCATACCGTCAATTACTGAAACTGCAATAGGGTAGCACCCCTCAATTACTGACACTCAATAGTGCAGCAAACCCTCAATTACTGACACTCGAATAGTGAAGCACACCCTCAATTACTAACCCTCCAATAGTGCAGCACACCCTCAATTACTGACACCATGTAGTGCAGAACACCCTGAATTACTGTCCTTTCAATAGTCCAGCACACACTCAATGATCCTCCAATAGTGCAGCACACCCTCAATCACTGCCACACCTATAGTGCAGCAAACCCTGAATTACTGACCCTACAATAGTGCAGCACACCCTCAATTACTTGCACACCTCTAGTGCAGCACCCCCTCAATCACTGACATTCCAAAAGTGCAGCACACCCTCAATTGATGACTCTTCAATAATGCAGCACATTCTCATTTACTGATCCTCCAATAGTGCAGCCTCAAACACTGACCCTCTAATAGTGCATCACACCTTCAATTACTGACCTTCCGACATTGCGGAACACCCTCAATGACAGACCATCCACTAGTGCAGCACTCCATCAATTAATGACACTTCAACAGTGCAGCACAGCATCAATTACTGACACTTCAATACTGAAGGTAACCCTGAATTACTGAACCTCCAATAGTGCAGCAAACCTTCAATTACTGACACTCCAATACTGCAGCACACCCTCAATTACTGACACACCTATTGTGCAGCATATCCTCAATTATTTGCAATCCAATACTGCAGCACACCCACAATTACCGACAACCAATCATGCAGCACACCCTCAATTACTGACATGCAAGTAGTGCAGCAGACACTCAGTTACTTATGCTCCAATATTGAAGCACACTGTCAATTCCTGACAATCCATTAGTGCAGCCGGAGGAGGTTCCAGATATTAGGAGGGTTTAGGATCTGGAGGAGATTACAGAGATAGGAAGGTTTGTAAGAGCAGGAGTAGGATACTGAGTTGGGGAGGGTTGTTGGGTCTGAAGGAGGTTACAGAGATCGGGTGGGTTTTGGTGAGTGGAGGAGTTTATAGAGATAGGGTGGGTTGTAGGGAGTGGAGGAGTTTACAGAGATCAGGAGGGTTGTAGGGGCTGTAGGAGTTTACAGAGATAGGGAGGGATGTAGGATCTGGAGGAGATTACAGAGATAGGGAGTGGTGTAGGGGCTGAAGGAGGTTACAGAAACAGGGAGTGGATAAGGTGCTGGTGGAGGTTAAAGAGATAGGGAGGGCTGTAGGGGCTGGAGGAGGTTACGGCGATAGGGATGGGTGTTGGGGCTGGAGGAGGTTACAGAGATAGGGAGGTGTGTAGGGGTTGGAGGTGGTTACAGAAATATTGAGGGGTGTAGGAGCCGGAGAATTTTACAGAGATAGGGAGAGGTGTCCGGGCTGGAGGAGGTTGCAGAGATAGGGAGGGGTGTAGATGCTGGAGGAGGTTACAGAGATAGGGAGGGGTGTACGGGCTGGAGAAGCTTACAGAGATCGGGAGTGGTGTAAGGGTTGGAGCAGGTTACAGAGATTGGGAGGGGCGTAGGGGCTGGAGGAGTTTACAGAGATAGGGAGGGGTGTAGGGGCTGGAGCAGGTTACAGAGTTAGGGAGGGGTGTAGGGGCTGGAGGAGGTTACAAAGATAGGGATGGTGTAGGGGCTGGTGGAGGTTACAGAGTTAGGGAGGTGTGTAGGTGTTGGAGGAGGTTACAGAGATAGGGAGGTGTGTAGGGGTTGGAGGTGATTACAGAGATAGTGAGGGGTGTAGGAGCCGGAGGATTTTACAGAGATATGGAGAGTTGTAGGGGCTGGAGGAGGTTACAGAGATAGGGAGGGGAGTAGGGGCTGGAGGGGGTTACAGAGATAGGGAGGGAGTTACAGAGATAAGTTGGGGTGTAGGGCTTGAGGTTACAGGGACATGGCGGGACGTACAGAGATAGGGAGCGGTGAGAGGCTGGAGAGCGTTACAGAGATAGGGATGGTGTAGGGGCTGGAGGAGGTTACAGAGATAGGGAGGTGTGTAGGGGTTGGAGGAGGTTACAGAGATAGGGAGGGGTGTAGGGTCTGGAGGAGTTTACAGAGATAGGGACGGTTGTAGGGGCTGGTGGAGGTTACAGAGATAGGGAGGGGTGTAGGGGCTGGAGGATTTCACAGAGATAGGGAGGTGTGTAGGAGCTGGAGGAGGTTACAGAGATAGGGAGGTGTTAAGGAGCCGGAGGAGATTACACAGACAGGGAGGGGTGTAGGGGCTGGATGAGGTTACAGAGATAGGGAGTGGTGAGAGGCTGGAGGAGGTTACAGAGATGGGGAGGGAGTTACAGAGATTGTGGGGTGATACGCTGGAGGAGGTTACAGATATAGGGAGGGGTGTAAGGGCTGGAGGAGGTTTCAGAGATAGGGAGGTGTGTAGTGGTTGGAGGAGGTTACAGAGATACAGAGGTTTGAAGGTGTTGGAGGAGGTTACAGAGATAGGGAGGGGTCTAGGGACTGGAGGAGGTTACAGGGATAGGTAGCGGTGAGAGGCTGGAGGAGGTTACAGAGATAGGGTGGGGTGTAGGGTTTGGAGGAGGTTACAGACATAGGGAGGGGTGTAGGTATTGGAGGAGGTTAAAGACATAGGGAGGGGTGTAGGTATTGGAGGAGGTTACAGAGATAGGGAGGGGTGTATGGACTGGACGAGATTACAGAGTTAGGGAGGTGTGTAGGGGTTGGAGGAGCTTACAGAGATAGGGAGGTGTGTAGGGGCTGGAGGGGGTTACAGAGATAGGGTGGGAGTTTCAGAGATAAGTAGGGGTGTAGGGCTGGAGGAGGTTACAGGTATAGGGCGGGAGTTACAGAGATAGGCAGCGGTGAGAGGCTGGAGAGCGTTACAGAGATATGGAGTGGTGTAGGAGCCGGAGGAGGTTACAGAGATAGGGAGGTGTGTAGGGGCTGGAGGTGGTTACAAAGATAGGGGTGGGGGGAGGGGCTGGAGGAAATAACAGAAATAGGGAGGGAGTTATAGAGATATTGAGTGTTGTAGGGCTGGAGGAGGATACAGATAGAGATGGGTGTACGGGCATAAGGAGGTTACAGAAATATGGAGGGGTGTAGGGGCTGGAGGAAGTTACAGAGATAGGGACGGTTGTAGGGGCTGGAGGATTTTACAGAGATAGGGAGGGGTGAAGGGGCTGGAGGAGGTTACAGAGATAGGGAGGGGTGTAGGAGCCGGAGGAGATTACAGAGACAGGGAGAGGTGTAGGGGCTGGAGGAGGTTACAGAGATAGGGAGTGTTGAGAGGCTGGAGAAGGTTACAGAGATGTGGAGGGAGTTACAGAGATTGTGGGGTGAAAGGCAGGAGGAGGTTACAGAGATAGGGAGGGGTGTAAGTGCTGGAGGAGTTTACAGAGATAGGGAGGTGTGTATGGGTTGGAGGAGGTTACAGAGATACTGAGGTTTGAAGGGGTTGGTTACAGAGATAGGGAGGGGTCTAGGGACTGGAGGAGGTTACAGAGATCGGTAGCAATGAGAGGCTGGAGGAGGTTACAGCGATAGGGAGGAGTAGGAGCCGGATGAAGTTACAAAGATAGGGAGGGGTGTAGGGGCTGGAGGAGGTTACAGACATACGGAGGGGTGTAGGGTTCGGATGAGGTTACAGAGATAGGGAGGGGTGTATGGACTGGAGGAGGTTACAGAGATAGGGAGGAGTGCGAGGCTGGAGGAGATTATAGAGTTAGGGAGATGTGTAGGAGCCCGAGGAGGTTACAGAGATTGGGAGGGTTGTAGGGGCTGGAGGGGGTTACAGAGAATGGAATTTACAGAGATAGGGAGGGAGTTACAGAGATAAGGAGGGGTGTAGGGCTGGAGGAGGTTACAGAGATAGGGAGGGATTTAGGGGCTGGAGGAGGTTACAGAGATAGGGAGGGGTGTAGGGCTGGAGGAGTTTACAGAGATAGGGAGGTGTGTACGGGCTGGAGGAGGTTACAGAGATAGGGAGGGGTGTAGGGGCTGGAGCAGGTTACAGAGATAGGGATGTTGTAGGGGCTGGAGGAGATTACAGAGTTAGGGAGGTGTGTAGGCGTTGAAGGAGGTTACAGAGATAGGGTGGTGTGTAGGGGTTGGAGGTGGTTACAGAGATAGGGAGGTGTGTAGGATCCAGAGGATTTTACAGAGATAGGCAGCGTTGAGAGGCTGGAGAGCGTTACAGAGATATGGAGGGGTGTAGGAGCCGGACGAGGTTACAGAGATAGGGAGGTGTGTAGGGGCTGGAGGTGGTTACAGAGATAGGGGTGGGGGGAGGGGCTGGAGGAAATAACAGAAATAGGGAGGGAGTTATAGAGATATTGAGAGGTGTAGAGCTTGAGGAGGATACAGATAGGGATGGGTGTACGGGCATGAGGAGGTTACAGAAATATGGAGGGGTGTAGAGGCTGGAGGAAGTTACAGAGATAGGGAGGGTTGTAGGGGCTGGATGAGGTTACAGAGATAGGGAGGGGTGTAGGGGCTGGAGCAGGTTACAGAGTTAGGGAGGGGTGTTGGGGCTGGAGGAGGTTACAGAGATAGAGATGGTGTAGGGGCTGGAGGAGGTTACAGAGTTAGGGTGGTGTGTAGGGGTTGGAGGAGGTTACAGACATAGGGAGGGGTGTAGGGCCTGGAGGAGGTTACAGAGATAGGGAGGGTTGTAGGGGCTGTTGGAGGTTACAGAGATAGGGAGGGGTGAATGGGCTGGAGGATTTTACAGAGATAGGGAGGGGTGTAGGGGCTGGAGGAGGTTACAGAGATAGGGAGGGGTGTAGGAGCAGGAGGAGATTACACAGAGATAGGGAGGGGTGTAGGAGCTGGAGGAGGTTACAGAGATAGGGAGTGTTGAGAGGCTGAAGGAGGTTACAGAGATGTGGAGGGAGTTACAGAGATTGTGGGGTGATAGTTTGGAGGAGGTTACAGAGATAGGGAGGGGTGTAAGGGCAGGAGGAGGTTACAGAGATACAGAGGTTTGAAGGGGTTAGAGGAGGTTACTGTGATAGGGAGGGGTCTAGGGACGGGAGGAGGTTACAGAGATAGGTAGCGGTGAGAGGCTGGAGGAGGTTACAGCGATAGGGAGAGGAGTAGGAGCAGGAGGTTGTTACAAAGATAGAGAGGGGATGTAGGGGCTTGAGGAGGTTACAGACATAGGGAGGGGTGTAGGGATCGGAGGAGATTACAGAGATAGGGAGGGATGTATGGACTGGAGGAGGTTACAGAGATAGGGAGGGGTGCGAGGTAGGAGGAGGTTACATGGTTAGGGAGAGGCATAGGAGCCCGAGGAGGTTACAGAGATTGGGAGGGTTGTAGGGGCTGGAGGGGGTTACAGAGATAGGGAGGGGTGTAGGTGTGGAGGAGGTCACAGAGATAGGGAGGTGTGTACAGGCTGGATAAGCTTACAGAAATATCGAGGGTTGTAGGGTTGGAGCAGGTTACAGAGATACGGAGGGGTGTAGGAATTGCAGGAGGTTACAGAGATAGGGAGGGGTCTAGGGAATGGTGGAGATTACAGTGATACGGAGGGGTGCAGTGTGCAGCACACCCTCAAATGTGGACTCTCTAGTAGTGCAGCACACCCCCAATTATTGACCCTCCAATAGTGCAGCATACCGTCAATTACTGACACTGCAATAGTGCAGCACCCCCTCAAATTCTGACACTCCAATAGTGCAGCATACCCTCAATTACTGACACTCCAATAGTGCAGCACACCCTCAATTACTGACACTCCAATAGTGCAGCACACCCTCAATTACTGACACTGCAATAGTGTAGCACCCCCTCAATTACAGACTCTCAAATAGTGCAGAATACTGTAAATTACTGACACTCCAATAGTCAGTACACCCTCAATAACTGACTCTCCAATAGAGCAGCACACCCCCAATTATTTATCCTTCAATAGTGCAGTATACCGTCAATTACTGAAACTGCAATAGGGTAGCACCCCTCAATTACTGACACTCAATAGTGCAGCAAACCCTCAATTACTGACACTCGAATAGTGAAGCACACCCTCAATTACTAACCCTCCAATAGTGCAGCACACCCTCAATTACTGACACCATGTAGTGCAGAACACCCTGAATTACTGTCCTTTCAATAGTCCAGCACACACTCAATGATCCTCCAATAGTGCAGCACACCCTCAATCACTGCCACACCTATAGTGCAGCAAACCCTGAATTACTGACCCTACAATAGTGCAGCACACCCTCAATTACTTGCACACCTCTAGTGCAGCACACCCTCAATCACTGACATTCCAAAAGTGCAGCACACCCTCAATTGATGACTCTTCAATAATGCAGCACATTCTCATTTACTGATCCTCCAATAGTGCAGCCTCAAACACCGACCCTCTAATAGTGCATCACACCTTCAATTACTGACCTTCCGACATTGCGGAACACCCTCAATTACAGAACATCCACTAGTGCAGCACTCCCTCAATTACTGACACTCCAACAGTGCAGCACAGCATCAATTACTGACACTTCAATACTGAAGGTAACCCTGAATTACTGACCCTCCAATAGTGCAGCACACCCTGAATTACTGAACCTCCAATAGTGCAGCAAACCTTCAATTACTGAACCTCCAATAGTGCAGCCAACCCTCAATTACTGACTCTCCAATAGTGCAGCACACCCTCAATTACTGCCACTCCAATCATGCAGCACACCCTCAATTACTGACACTGCAATCGTGCAGCACACCCTCAATTACTGATACTGCAATAGGGTAGCACCCCTCAATTACTGACACTCAATAGTGCAGCACACCCTCAATTACTGACACTCCAACTGTTCAGCTCACCCTCAATTACTGACACCATATAGTTCAGAACACCCTGAATTACTGTCCTTTCAATAGTCCAGCACACACTCAATGACCCTCCAATAGTGCAGCACACCCTCAATCACTGCCACACCTATAGTGCAGCAAACCCTGAATTATTGACCCTGCAATAGTGCAGCACACCCTCAATTACTTGCATACCTCTAGTGCAGCACCCCCTCAATCACTGACCCTCCAATAGTTCAGCACACCCTCAATTGCTGACCCTCCAATAGTTCAGCACACCCTCAATTACTGAGCCTCCAATATTGTAGCACACCCTCAATTACTGACACTCCAATAGTGCAGCATCCTCAATTACTGATCATCCAAATGTGCACCACACCCTCAATTACTGACACTCCAATAGAGCAGCATCCTCAATTACTGACACTCCAATAGAGCAGCACACCCTCAATTACTGACACACCTATTGTGCAGCATATCCTCAATGACTGATCATCCAAATGTGCACCACACCCTCAATTACTGACACTCCAATAGTGCACCACACCCTCAATTACTGACACTCCAATAGTACACCACACCCTCAATTACTGACACTCCAATAGTGCAGCACACCCTCAATTACTGACACTCCAATAGTGCAGCATCCTCAATTACTGATCATCCAAATGTGCACCACACCCTCAATTACTGACACTCCAACAGTATAGCACGGTCTCAATTACTGAGACTCCAATACTGCAGCACACCCTCAATTACTGACACTCCAACAATATAGCACGGTCTCAATTACTGACACTCCAATAGTGCAGCACACCCTCAATTACTGACACTCAAACAGTATAGCACGGTCTCAATTACTGACACTCCAACAGTGCATCACATCCTCAATTACCGACACTCCAACAGTATAGCACGGTCTCAATTACTGACACTCCAATAGTGCAGCACACCCTCAATTACTGACACACCTATTGTGCAGCATATCCTCAATTATTTACAATCCAATACTGCAGCACACCCACAATTACCGACGACCAATCATGCAGCACACCCTCATTTACTGACATGCAAGTAGTGCAGCAGACACTCAGTTACTTATGGTCCAATATTGAAGCACACTGTCAATTCCTGACAAACCATTAGTGCAGCCGGAGGAGGTTCCAGATACAAGGAGGGTTTAGGATCTGGAGGAGATTACAGAGATGGGAAGGTTTGTAGGAGCAGGAGGAGGATACTGAGTTGGGGAGGGTTGTTGGGTCTGGAGGAGGTTACAGAGAGCGGGTGGGTTGTGGTGAGTGGAGAAGTTTACAGAGATCATGAGGGTTGTATGGGCTGTAGGAGTTTACAGAGATAGGGAGGGATGTAGGATCTGGAGGAGATTCCAGAAATAGGGAGTGGTGTAGGGGCTGAAGCAGGTTACAGAAACAGGGAGACGATTAGGTGCTGGAGGAGGTTACAGAGATAGGGAGGGCTGTAGGGGCTGGAGGAGGTTACAGCAATAGGGATGGGTGTAGGGGCTGGAGGAGGTTACAGAGATAGGGAGGTGTGTAGGGGTTGGAGGTGGTTACAGAGTTAGGGAGGGGTGTAGGATTCGGAGAAGGTTACAGAGATAGGGAGGTGTGTAGGGACTGGAGCTGGTTACAAAGATAAGGGTGGGGGGAGGGGCTGGAGGAAATAACAGAAATAGGGAAGGAGTTATAGAGATAGTGAGAGGTGTAGGGCTGGAGGAGGTTAAAGATAAGGAGGGGTGTACGGGCATGAGGAGGTTACAGAGATATGGACGGGTATAGGGGCTGGAGGAAGTTACAGAGATAGGGAGGGGTGTAGGGACTGGAGCAGGTTACAGAGTTAGGGAGACGTGTAGGAGCTAGAGGAGGTTACAGAGATAGGGATGGTGTAGGGGCTGGAGGAGGTTACAGAGTTAGGGAGGTGTGTAGGGGTTGGAGGAGGTTACAGAGATAGGGAGGGGTGTAGGTGCTGGAGGAGGTTACAGAGATAGAAAGTTACAGAGATAGGGAGGGAGTTACAGAGATAAGGAGGGTTGTAGGGCTGGAGGAGGTTACAGAGATAGGGAGGGGTGTTGGAGGTGGAGGAGTTTACAGAGATAGGAAGGGGTGTAGGGGCTGGAGGAGGTTAGATAGATAGGGAGGGTTTTACAGGTTGGAGAACCTTACAGAGTTAGGGAGGGTTGTAGGGGTTGGAGCAGTTTACGAGATAGGGAGGGGCGTAGGGGCAGGAGGAGGTTACAGAGATAGGGAGTTGTGTAGTGGCTGGAGGAGGTTACAGAGTTAGGGAGGGAGTTACAGAGATGAGATGGGGTGTAGGGCTGGAGGAGGTTACAGAGGTAGGGAGGGAGTTACAGAGATAGGGAGGATTGAGAGGCTGGAGACCGTTACAGAAATAGGGAGGAGTGTAGAAGCCGGAGGATGTTGCAGAGATAGGGAGGGGTGTAGGGATTGGAAGAGGTTACAGAGTTGGGAGGGGTGTAGGGACTGGGGGTAATTACAGAGATAGGGAGGGAGTTACAGAGATTGGAAGTTACAGAGATAGGAAGGGAGTTACGGAGATAAGGAGGGGTGTAGGACAGGAGGAGGTTACAGTGATATGGATGGGTGTAGGGACTGGAGGAGGTTACAGAGATAGGGAGGGAGTTACAGAGATAAGGAGGCGTGTAGGTCTGGAAGAGGATACAGAGATAGGGCGGGAGTTACAGAGATAGGGAGCGGTGAGAGGCTGGAGAGCGTTACAGAGATAGGGAGGGGTGTATGGGCTGGAAGAAGTTACAAAGATGGGGTGGGGGGAGGGGCTGGTGGAGGTTACAGAGATAGGGAGGAATGAGAGGCTGGAGTGTGTTAGAGAGATAGTGATTGAGTTATAGTGATAATGAGCAGTGCAGGTCTGGAGGAGGTTATAGATAGTGATGGGTGTACGGGCATGAGGAGGTTACAGAGTTAGGGAGGGGTGTAGGGGCTGAATGAGGTTACAGAGATAGGGAGGGGTGTAGGGGCCGGATGAGATTACACGGACAGGGAGGTGTGTAGGGGCTGGAAGAGGTTACAGAGATAGGGAGGGATGTAGGGCCTGGAGGAGTTTACAGAGATAGGGAGCGGTGAGAGGCTGGAGGTGGTTACAGAGATAGGGCGGGATGTAGGGGCTGGAGGAGTTTACAGAGATAGGGAGTGGTGTAGGGTCTGGAGGAGGATACAGAGCTAGGGAGGAAAGAGAGGCTGGAGGGTGTTACAGAGATTGTGAGAGAGTTATAGTGATAATGAGCAGTGTAGGTCTGGAGGAGTATACAGATAGTGAGGGGTGTACGAGCATGAGGAGGTTACAGAGATAGGGAGGGGTGTAGGGGCTAGAGGAAGTTACAGAGATAGGGAGGTTTATAGGGGCTGGAGGATTTTACAGAAATAGAGAGGGGTTTTTGGGTCCGAAAGTGGTTATAGAGATAGGGAGTTTTGTAGGGGCTGGAGGAAGTTACAGAGATAGGGAGGGGTGTAGGGGCCGAAGGAGGTTACAGAGATAGGGAGGGGTGTAGGGGCTTGAAGAGGTTACAGACATAGGGATGGGTGTAGGGATCGGAGGAGGTTACAAAGATAGGGAGGGGTTGGAGATGGTTATAGTGATAGGTAGGGGTGAGAGGCTGGAGGAGGGTATAGAGATAGGGAGAAGATTAGGAGCCGGAGGAGGTTACAAAGTTTGGGAGGGGTGTAGGGGCTGGAGGAGGTTTTAGACATAGGGAGGGGTGTAGGGTTTGGAGGAGGTTACAGAGATAGGGAGGGGTGTAGGGACTGGAGCAGGTTACAGAGATAGGGAGGGTTGCGAGGCTGGAGGAGGTTACAGAGTTAGGGAGAGTTTAGGAGCTGGAGGAGGTTACAGCAAAAGGGAGGGGTGTAGGGACTGGAGGGGGTTACAGAGATAGGAAGGGAGTTACAGAGATAAGGAGGGGTGTAGGGCTGGAGGAGATGAGAGATTTAGGGAGGGGTGTAAGGGCTGGAGGAGCTTACAGAGTTAGTGAGGTTGTAGGGGCTGGAGGAGGTTACAGAGCTAGGGAGGGGTATAGTGGCTGGAGGATGTTACAGAGATAGGGAGCTGTGTAGGTGTTGGAGGAGGTTACAGATATAGGGAAGTGTGTATGGTTTGGAGGACGTTACAGAAATAGGGTGGTGTGTAGCGGTTCGAGGAGGTTGCAGAGATAGGGAGGGGTGTAGGAGCTGGAGGAGGTTACAGAGATAGGGAGAGATGAAGGGGCTGGAGGAGGTTAGAGATAGGGAGGGGTGTACGGGCATGAGGAGTTTACAGAGATAGTGAGCGGTGTAGATGCTGCCGGGGGTTACAGAGATATGGAGGGGTGTAGGGGCTCTAGGAGGTTACAGAGATAGGGAGTGGTGTAGGGACTGGAGAAGCTTACAGAGATCGGGAGGGGTGTAAGGGTTGGAGCAGTTTACAGAGATAGGGAGAGGTGTAGGGGCTGGAGCAGGTTACAGAGATAGGGAGGGGTGTAGGGGCTGGAGGAAGTTACAGAGATAGGGAGGGTTGTAGGGCCTGGAGCAGTTTACAGATATAGGGATGTGTGTCGGGGCGGGAGGAGGTTACAGACATAGGGAGGGTTGTAGGGACTGGTGGAGGTTACAGAGATAGGGAGGAGTTTATGGGCTGTAGGATTTTACAGAGATAGGGAGAGGTGTAGGGGCCGGAGGAGGTTACAGAGATAGGGAGGGGTGTAGGGGTTGGAGCAGGTTACAGAGATAGGGAGGTACGTAGGGGTTGGAGGAGTTTACAGAGATAGGGAGGGCTGTAGGGGATGGATGATGTTACAGAGTTAGGGAGAGGTGTAGGGGCTGGAGGAGGTTACAGACATAGGGAGGTTGTAGGGGCTAGAGGAGGTTACAGAGTTATGAAGGGGTATAGTGGCCGGAGCAGGTTACAGAAATAGGGAGGGGTGTAGTGGTAGGAGACGGTTATAGAGATAGGGAGGTGTGTAGGGGTTGGAGGAGGTTACAGAGATAGGGAAGTGTGAAGGGGCTGGAGGAGGTTACAGAGCTATGGAGGTGTGTAGGGGTTGGAGGAGGTTACAGAGATAGGGAGGGGTGTAGGAGCCGGAGGAGGTTACAGAGATAGGGAGAGGTGTAGGGGCATGAGGAGTTTACAGAAATAGTGAGGGGTGTAGAGGCTGGAGGTGGTTATAGAAATATGGAGGGGTGTACGGGCATGAGGAGGTTACAAAGATAGGGAGGGTTGTAGGGAATGGAGGAGATTACAGAGATAGGGAGGGCTGTACCTGCTGGAGAAGCTTACAGAGATAGGGAGTGGTGTAGGGGTTGGAGCAGGTTACAGGTATAGGGAGGTGTGTAGGGGTTGGAGGTGGTTACAGAGATAGGGAGAGGTGTAGTAGCGGGAGGATGTTACAGAGATATTGAGGGAGTTACAGAGATAGGAATGATTGAGAGGCTGGAGAGCGTTACAGCGATAGGGATGGGTGTATGAGCAGGAGGATGTTACAGAGATAGGGAGGGGTGTAGGGATTGGAGGAGGTTACAGAGATAGGGAGGTGTGTAGGGACTGGAGGAGTTTACAGAGATAGGGAGGGGTGTTGGAGGTGGAGGAGTTTACAGAGATAGGAAGGGGTGTAGGGGCTGGAGGAGGTTCGATAGATAGGGAGGGTTTTACAGGTTGGAGAACCTTACAGAGTTAGGGAGGGTTGTAGGGGTTGGAGCAGTTTACGAGATAGGGAGGGGCGTAGGGGCAGGAGGAGGTTACAGAGATAGGGAGTTGTGTAGTGGCTGGAGGAGGTTACAGAGTTAGGGAGGGAGTTACAGAGATGAGATGGGGTGTAGGGCTGGAGGAGGTTACAGAGGTAGGGAGGGAGTTACAGAGATAGGGAGGATTGAGAGGCTGGAGACCGTTACAGAAATAGGGAGGAGTGTAGAAGCCGGAGGATGTTGCAGAGATAGGGAGGGGTGTAGGGATTGGAAGAGGTTACAGAGTTGGGAGGGGTGTAGGGACTGGGGGTAATTACAGAGATAGTGAGGGAGTTACAGAGATTGGAAGTTACAGAGATAGGAAGGGAGTTACGGAGATAAGGAGGGGTGTAGGACAGGAGGAGGTTACAGTGATATGGATGGGTGTAGGGACTGGAGGAGGTTACAGAGATAGGGAGGGAGTTACAGAGATAAGGAGGCGTGTAGGTCTGGAAGAGGATACAGAGATAGGGCGGGAGTTACAGAGATAGGGAGCGGTGAGAGGCTGGAGAGCGTTACAGAGATAGGGAGGGGTGTATGGGCTGGAAGAAGTTACAAAGATGGGGTGGGGGGAGGGGCTGGTGGAGGTTACAGAGATAGGGAGGAATGAGAGGCTGGAGTGTGTTAGAGAGATAGTGATTGAGTTATAGTGATAATGAGCAGTGCAGGTCTGGAGGAGGTTATAGATAGTGATGGGTGTACGGGCATGAGGAGGTTACAGAGTTAGGGAGGGGTGTAGGGGCTGGAGGAAGTTACAGAGATAGGGACGGTTGTAGGGGCTGGAGGATTTTACAGAGATAGGGAGGGGTGAAGGGGCTGGAGGAGGTTACAGAGATAGGGAGGGGTGTAGGAGCCGGAGGAGATTACAGAGACAGGGAGAGGTGTAGGGGCTGGAGGAGGTTACAGAGATAGGGAGTGTTGAGAGGCTGGAGAAGGTTACAGAGATGTGGAGGGAGTTACAGAGATTGTGGGGTGAAAGGCAGGAGGAGGTTACAGAGATAGGGAGGGGTGTAAGTGCTGGAGGAGTTTACAGAGATAGGGAGGTGTGTATGGGTTGGAGGAGGTTACAGAGATACTGAGGTTTGAAGGGGTTGGTTACAGAGATAGGGAGGGGTCTAGGGACTGGAGGAGGTTACAGAGATCGGTAGCAATGAGAGGCTGGAGGAGGTTACAGCGATAGGGAGGAGTAGGAGCCGGATGAAGTTACAAAGATAGGGAGGGGTGTAGGGGCTGGAGGAGGTTACAGACATACGGAGGGGTGTAGGGTTCGGATGAGGTTACAGAGATAGGGAGGGGTGTATGGACTGGAGGAGGTTACAGAGATAGGGAGGAGTGCGAGGCTGGAGGAGATTATAGAGTTAGGGAGATGTGTAGGAGCCCGAGGAGGTTACAGAGATTGGGAGGGTTGTAGGGGCTGGAGGGGGTTACAGAGAATGGAATTTACAGAGATAGGGAGGGAGTTACAGAGATAAGGAGGGGTGTAGGGCTGGAGGAGGTTACAGAGATAGGGAGGGATTTAGGGGCTGGAGGAGGTTACAGAGATAGGGAGGGGTGTAGGGCTGGAGGAGTTTACAGAGATAGGGAGGTGTGTACGGGCTGGAGGAGGTTACAGAGATAGGGAGGGGTGTAGGGGCTGGAGCAGGTTACAGAGATAGGGATGTTGTAGGGGCTGGAGGAGATTACAGAGTTAGGGAGGTGTGTAGGCGTTGAAGGAGGTTACAGAGATAGGGTGGTGTGTAGGGGTTGGAGGTGGTTACAGAGATAGGGAGGTGTGTAGGATCCAGAGGATTTTACAGAGATAGGCAGCGTTGAGAGGCTGGAGAGCGTTACAGAGATATGGAGGGGTGTAGGAGCCGGACGAGGTTACAGAGATAGGGAGGTGTGTAGGGGCTGGAGGTGGTTACAGAGATAGGGGTGGGGGGAGGGGCTGGAGGAAATAACAGAAATAGGGAGGGAGTTATAGAGATATTGAGAGGTGTAGAGCTTGAGGAGGATACAGATAGGGATGGGTGTACGGGCATGAGGAGGTTACAGAAATATGGAGGGGTGTAGAGGCTGGAGGAAGTTACAGAGATAGGGAGGGTTGTAGGGGCTGGATGAGGTTACAGAGATAGGGAGGGGTGTAGGGGCTGGAGCAGGTTACAGAGTTAGGGAGGGGTGTTGGGGCTGGAGGAGGTTACAGAGATAGAGATGGTGTAGGGGCTGGAGGAGGTTACAGAGTTAGGGTGGTGTGTAGGGGTTGGAGGAGGTTACAGACATAGGGAGGGGTGTAGGGCCTGGAGGAGGTTACAGAGATAGGGAGGGTTGTAGGGGCTGTTGGAGGTTACAGAGATAGGGAGGGGTGAATGGGCTGGAGGATTTTACAGAGATAGGGAGGGGTGTAGGGGCTGGAGGAGGTTACAGAGATAGGGAGGGGTGTAGGAGCAGGAGGAGATTACACAGAGATAGGGAGGGGTGTAGGAGCTGGAGGAGGTTACAGAGATAGGGAGTGTTGAGAGGCTGAAGGAGGTTACAGAGATGTGGAGGGAGTTACAGAGATTGTGGGGTGATAGTTTGGAGGAGGTTACAGAGATAGGGAGGGGTGTAAGGGCAGGAGGAGGTTACAGAGATACAGAGGTTTGAAGGGGTTAGAGGAGGTTACTGTGATAGGGAGGGGTCTAGGGACGGGAGGAGGTTACAGAGATAGGTAGCGGTGAGAGGCTGGAGGAGGTTACAGCGATAGGGAGAGGAGTAGGAGCAGGAGGTTGTTACAAAGATAGGGAGGGGATGTAGGGGCTTGAGGAGGTTACAGACATAGGGAGGGGTGTAGGGATCGGAGGAGATTACAGAGATAGGGAGGGATGTATGGACTGGAGGAGGTTACAGAGATAGGGAGGGGTGCGAGGTAGGAGGAGGTTACATGGTTAGGGAGAGGCATAGGAGCCCGAGGAGGTTACAGAGATTGGGAGGGTTGTAGGGGCTGGAGGGGGTTACAGAGATAGGGAGGGGTGTAGGTGTGGAGGAGGTCACAGAGATAGGGAGGTGTGTACAGGCTGGATAAGCTTACAGAAATATCGAGGGTTGTAGGGTTGGAGCAGGTTACAGAGATACGGAGGGGTGTAGGAATTGCAGGAGGTTACAGAGATAGGGAGGGGTCTAGGGAATGGTGGAGATTACAGTGATACGGAGGGGTGCAGTGTGCAGCACACCCTCAAATGTGGACTCTCTAGTAGTGCAGCACACCCCCAATTATTGACCCTCCAATAGTGCAGCATACCGTCAATTACTGACACTGCAATAGTGCAGCACCCCCTCAAATTCTGACACTCCAATAGTGCAGCATACCCTCAATTACTGACACTCCAATAGTGCAGCACACCCTCAATTACTGACACTCCAATAGTGCAGCACACCCTCAATTACTGACACTGCAATAGTGTAGCACCCCCTCAATTACAGACTCTCAAATAGTGCAGAATACTGTAAATTACTGACACTCCAATAGTCAGTACACCCTCAATAACTGACTCTCCAATAGAGCAGCACACCCCCAATTATTTATCCTTCAATAGTGCAGTATACCGTCAATTACTGAAACTGCAATAGGGTAGCACCCCTCAATTACTGACACTCAATAGTGCAGCAAACCCTCAATTACTGACACTCGAATAGTGAAGCACACCCTCAATTACTAACCCTCCAATAGTGCAGCACACCCTCAATTACTGACACCATGTAGTGCAGAACACCCTGAATTACTGTCCTTTCAATAGTCCAGCACACACTCAATGATCCTCCAATAGTGCAGCACACCCTCAATCACTGCCACACCTATAGTGCAGCAAACCCTGAATTACTGACCCTACAATAGTGCAGCACACCCTCAATTACTTGCACACCTCTAGTGCAGCACACCCTCAATCACTGACATTCCAAAAGTGCAGCACACCCTCAATTGATGACTCTTCAATAATGCAGCACATTCTCATTTACTGATCCTCCAATAGTGCAGCCTCAAACACCGACCCTCTAATAGTGCATCACACCTTCAATTACTGACCTTCCGACATTGCGGAACACCCTCAATTACAGAACATCCACTAGTGCAGCACTCCCTCAATTACTGACACTCCAACAGTGCAGCACAGCATCAATTACTGACACTTCAATACTGAAGGTAACCCTGAATTACTGACCCTCCAATAGTGCAGCACACCCTGAATTACTGAACCTCCAATAGTGCAGCAAACCTTCAATTACTGAACCTCCAATAGTGCAGCCAACCCTCAATTACTGACTCTCCAATAGTGCAGCACACCCTCAATTACTGCCACTCCAATCATGCAGCACACCCTCAATTACTGACACTGCAATCGTGCAGCACACCCTCAATTACTGATACTGCAATAGGGTAGCACCCCTCAATTACTGACACTCAATAGTGCAGCACACCCTCAATTACTGACACTCCAATTGTTCAGCTCACCCTCAATTACTGACACCATATAGTTCAGAACACCCTGAATTACTGTCCTTTCAATAGTCCAGCACACACTCAATGACCCTCCAATAGTGCAGCACACCCTCAATCACTGCCACACCTATAGTGCAGCAAACCCTGAATTATTGACCCTGCAATAGTGCAGCACACCCTCAATTACTTGCATACCTCTAGTGCAGCACCCCCTCAATCACTGACCCTCCAATAGTTCAGCACACCCTCAATTGCTGACCCTCCAATAGTTCAGCACACCCTCAATTACTGAGCCTCCAATATTGTAGCACACCCTCAATTACTGACACTCCAATAGTGCAGCATCCTCAATTACTGATCATCCAAATGTGCACCACACCCTCAATTACTGACACTCCAATAGAGCAGCATCCTCAATTACTGACACTCCAATAGAGCAGCACACCCTCAATTACTGACACACCTATTGTGCAGCATATCCTCAATGACTGATCATCCAAATGTGCACCACACCCTCAATTACTGACACTCCAATAGTGCACCACACCCTCAATTACTGACACTCCAATAGTACACCACACCCTCAATTACTGACACTCCAATAGTGCAGCACACCCTCAATTACTGACACTCCAATAGTGCAGCATCCTCAATTACTGATCATCCAAATGTGCACCACACCCTCAATTACTGACACTCCAACAGTATAGCACGGTCTCAATTACTGAGACTCCAATACTGCAGCACACCCTCAATTACTGACACTCCAACAATATAGCACGGTCTCAATTACTGACACTCCAATAGTGCAGCACACCCTCAATTACTGACACTCAAACAGTATAGCACGGTCTCAATTACTGACACTCCAACAGTGCATCACATCCTCAATTACCGACACTCCAACAGTATAGCACGGTCTCAATTACTGACACTCCAATAGTGCAGCACACCCTCAATTACTGACACACCTATTGTGCAGCATATCCTCAATTATTTACAATCCAATACTGCAGCACACCCACAATTACCGACGACCAATCATGCAGCACACCCTCATTTACTGACATGCAAGTAGTGCAGCAGACACTCAGTTACTTATGGTCCAATATTGAAGCACACTGTCAATTCCTGACAAACCATTAGTGCAGCCGGAGGAGGTTCCAGATACAAGGAGGGTTTAGGATCTGGAGGAGATTACAGAGATGGGAAGGTTTGTAGGAGCAGGAGGAGGATACTGAGTTGGGGAGGGTTGTTGGGTCTGGAGGAGGTTACAGAGAGCGGGTGGGTTGTGGTGAGTGGAGAAGTTTACAGAGATCATGAGGGTTGTATGGGCTGTAGGAGTTTACAGAGATAGGGAGGGATGTAGGATCTGGAGGAGATTCCAGAAATAGGGAGTGGTGTAGGGGCTGAAGCAGGTTACAGAAACAGGGAGACGATTAGGTGCTGGAGGAGGTTACAGAGATAGGGAGGGCTGTAGGGGCTGGAGGAGGTTACAGCAATAGGGATGGGTGTAGGGGCTGGAGGAGGTTACAGAGATAGGGAGGTGTGTAGGGGTTGGAGGTGGTTACAGAGTTAGGGAGGGGTGTAGGATTCGGAGAAGGTTACAGAGATAGGGAGGTGTGTAGGGACTGGAGCTGGTTACAAAGATAAGGGTGGGGGGAGGGGCTGGAGGAAATAACAGAAATAGGGAAGGAGTTATAGAGATAGTGAGAGGTGTAGGGCTGGAGGAGGTTAAAGATAAGGAGGGGTGTACGGGCATGAGGAGGTTACAGAGATATGGACGGGTATAGGGGCTGGAGGAAGTTACAGAGATAGGGAGGGGTGTAGGGACTGGAGCAGGTTACAGAGTTAGGGAGACGTGTAGGAGCTAGAGGAGGTTACAGAGATAGGGATGGTGTAGGGGCTGGAGGAGGTTACAGAGTTAGGGAGGTGTGTAGGGGTTGGAGGAGGTTACAGAGATAGGGAGGGGTGTAGGTGCTGGAGGAGGTTACAGAGATAGAAAGTTACAGAGATAGGGAGGGAGTTACAGAGATAAGGAGGGTTGTAGGGCTGGAGGAGGTTACAGAGATAGGGAGGGGTGTTGGAGGTGGAGGAGTTTACAGAGATAGGAAGGGGTGTAGGGGCTGGAGGAGGTTAGATAGATAGGGAGGGTTTTACAGGTTGGAGAACCTTACAGAGTTAGGGAGGGTTGTAGGGGTTGGAGCAGTTTACGAGATAGGGAGGGGCGTAGGGGCAGGAGGAGGTTACAGAGATAGGGAGTTGTGTAGTGGCTGGAGGAGGTTACAGAGTTAGGGAGGGAGTTACAGAGATGAGATGGGGTGTAGGGCTGGAGGAGGTTACAGAGGTAGGGAGGGAGTTACAGAGATAGGGAGGATTGAGAGGCTGGAGACCGTTACAGAAATAGGGAGGAGTGTAGAAGCCGGAGGATGTTGCAGAGATAGGGAGGGGTGTAGGGATTGGAAGAGGTTACAGAGTTGGGAGGGGTGTAGGGACTGGGGGTAATTACAGAGATAGGGAGGGAGTTACAGAGATTGGAAGTTACAGAGATAGGAAGGGAGTTACGGAGATAAGGAGGGGTGTAGGACAGGAGGAGGTTACAGTGATATGGATGGGTGTAGGGACTGGAGGAGGTTACAGAGATAGGGAGGGAGTTACAGAGATAAGGAGGCGTGTAGGTCTGGAAGAGGATACAGAGATAGGGCGGGAGTTACAGAGATAGGGAGCGGTGAGAGGCTGGAGAGCGTTACAGAGATAGGGAGGGGTGTATGGGCTGGAAGAAGTTACAAAGATGGGGTGGGGGGAGGGGCTGGTGGAGGTTACAGAGATAGGGAGGAATGAGAGGCTGGAGTGTGTTAGAGAGATAGTGATTGAGTTATAGTGATAATGAGCAGTGCAGGTCTGGAGGAGGTTATAGATAGTGATGGGTGTACGGGCATGAGGAGGTTACAGAGTTAGGGAGGGGTGTAGGGGCTGAATGAGGTTACAGAGATAGGGAGGGGTGTAGGGGCCGGATGAGATTACACGGACAGGGAGGTGTGTAGGGGCTGGAAGAGGTTACAGAGATAGGGAGGGATGTAGGGCCTGGAGGAGTTTACAGAGATAGGGAGCGGTGAGAGGCTGGAGGTGGTTACAGAGATAGGGCGGGATGTAGGGGCTGGAGGAGTTTACAGAGATAGGGAGTGGTGTAGGGTCTGGAGGAGGATACAGAGCTAGGGAGGAAAGAGAGGCTGGAGGGTGTTACAGAGATTGTGAGAGAGTTATAGTGATAATGAGCAGTGTAGGTCTGGAGGAGTATACAGATAGTGAGGGGTGTACGAGCATGAGGAGGTTACAGAGATAGGGAGGGGTGTAGGGGCTAGAGGAAGTTACAGAGATAGGGAGGTTTATAGGGGCTGGAGGATTTTACAGAAATAGAGAGGGGTTTTTGGGTCCGAAAGTGGTTATAGAGATAGGGAGTTTTGTAGGGGCTGGAGGAAGTTACAGAGATAGGGAGGGGTGTAGGGGCCGAAGGAGGTTACAGAGATAGGGAGGGGTGTAGGGGCTTGAAGAGGTTACAGACATAGGGATGGGTGTAGGGATCGGAGGAGGTTACAAAGATAGGGAGGGGTTGGAGATGGTTATAGTGATAGGTAGGGGTGAGAGGCTGGAGGAGGGTATAGAGATAGGGAGAAGATTAGGAGCCGGAGGAGGTTACAAAGTTTGGGAGGGGTGTAGGGGCTGGAGGAGGTTTTAGACATAGGGAGGGGTGTAGGGTTTGGAGGAGGTTACAGAGATAGGGAGGGGTGTAGGGACTGGAGCAGGTTACAGAGATAGGGAGGGTTGCGAGGCTGGAGGAGGTTACAGAGTTAGGGAGAGTTTAGGAGCTGGAGGAGGTTACAGCAAAAGGGAGGGGTGTAGGGACTGGAGGGGGTTACAGAGATAGGAAGGGAGTTACAGAGATAAGGAGGGGTGTAGGGCTGGAGGAGATGAGAGATTTAGGGAGGGGTGTAAGGGCTGGAGGAGCTTACAGAGTTAGTGAGGTTGTAGGGGCTGGAGGAGGTTACAGAGCTAGGGAGGGGTATAGTGGCTGGAGGATGTTACAGAGATAGGGAGCTGTGTAGGTGTTGGAGGAGGTTACAGATATAGGGAAGTGTGTATGGTTTGGAGGACGTTACAGAAATAGGGTGGTGTGTAGCGGTTCGAGGAGGTTGCAGAGATAGGGAGGGGTGTAGGAGCTGGAGGAGGTTACAGAGATAGGGAGAGATGAAGGGGCTGGAGGAGGTTAGAGATAGGGAGGGGTGTACGGGCATGAGGAGTTTACAGAGATAGTGAGCGGTGTAGATGCTGCCGGGGGTTACAGAGATATGGAGGGGTGTAGGGGCTCTAGGAGGTTACAGAGATAGGGAGTGGTGTAGGGACTGGAGAAGCTTACAGAGATCGGGAGGGGTGTAAGGGTTGGAGCAGTTTACAGAGATAGGGAGAGGTGTAGGGGCTGGAGCAGGTTACAGAGATAGGGAGGGGTGTAGGGGCTGGAGGAAGTTACAGAGATAGGGAGGGTTGTAGGGCCTGGAGCAGTTTACAGATATAGGGATGTGTGTCGGGGCGGGAGGAGGTTACAGACATAGGGAGGGTTGTAGGGACTGGTGGAGGTTACAGAGATAGGGAGGAGTTTATGGGCTGTAGGATTTTACAGAGATAGGGAGAGGTGTAGGGGCCGGAGGAGGTTACAGAGATAGGGAGGGGTGTAGGGGTTGGAGCAGGTTACAGAGATAGGGAGGTACGTAGGGGTTGGAGGAGTTTACAGAGATAGGGAGGGCTGTAGGGGATGGATGATGTTACAGAGTTAGGGAGAGGTGTAGGGGCTGGAGGAGGTTACAGACATTGGGAGGTTGTAGGGGCTAGAGGAGGTTACAGAGTTATGAAGGGGTATAGTGGCCGGAGCAGGTTACAGAGATAGGGAGGGGTGTAGTGGTAGGAGACGGTTATAGAGATAGGGAGGTGTGTAGGGGTTGGAGGAGGTTACAGAGATAGGGAAGTGTGAAGGGGCTGGAGGAGGTTACAGAGCTATGGAGGTGTGTAGGGGTTGGAGGAGGTTACAGAGATAGGGAGGGGTGTAGGAGCCGGAGGAGGTTACAGAGATAGGGAGAGGTGTAGGGGCATGAGGAGTTTACAGAAATAGTGAGGGGTGTAGAGGCTGGAGGTGGTTATAGAAATATGGAGGGGTGTACGGGCATGAGGAGGTTACAAAGATAGGGAGGGTTGTAGGGAATGGAGGAGATTACAGAGATAGGGAGGGCTGTACCTGCTGGAGAAGCTTACAGAGATAGGGAGTGGTGTAGGGGTTGGAGCAGGTTACAGGTATAGGGAGGTGTGTAGGGGTTGGAGGTGGTTACAGAGATAGGGAGAGGTGTAGTAGCGGGAGGATGTTACAGAGATATTGAGGGAGTTACAGAGATAGGAATGATTGAGAGGCTGGAGAGCGTTACAGCGATAGGGATGGGTGTATGAGCAGGAGGATGTTACAGAGATAGGGAGGGGTGTAGGGATTGGAGGAGGTTACAGAGATAGGGAGGTGTGTAGGGACTGGAGGAGTTTACAGAGATAGGGAGGGGTGTTGGAGGTGGAGGAGTTTACAGAGATAGGAAGGGGTGTAGGGGCTGGAGGAGGTTAGATAGATAGGGAGGGTTTTACAGGTTGGAGAACCTTACAGAGTTAGGGAGGGTTGTAGGGGTTGGAGCAGTTTACGAGATAGGGAGGGGCGTAGGGGCAGGAGGAGGTTACAGAGATAGGGAGTTGTGTAGTGGCTGGAGGAGGTTACAGAGTTAGGGAGGGAGTTACAGAGATGAGATGGGGTGTAGGGCTGGAGGAGGTTACAGAGGTAGGGAGGGAGTTACAGAGATAGGGAGGATTGAGAGGCTGGAGACCGTTACAGAAATAGGGAGGAGTGTAGAAGCCGGAGGATGTTGCAGAGATAGGGAGGGGTGTAGGGATTGGAAGAGGTTACAGAGTTGGGAGGGGTGTAGGGACTGGGGGTAATTACAGAGATAGTGAGGGAGTTACAGAGATTGGAAGTTACAGAGATAGGAAGGGAGTTACGGAGATAAGGAGGGGTGTAGGACAGGAGGAGGTTACAGTGATATGGATGGGTGTAGGGACTGGAGGAGGTTACAGAGATAGGGAGGGAGTTACAGAGATAAGGAGGCGTGTAGGTCTGGAAGAGGATACAGAGATAGGGCGGGAGTTACAGAGATAGGGAGCGGTGAGAGGCTGGAGAGCGTTACAGAGATAGGGAGGGGTGTATGGGCTGGAAGAAGTTACAAAGATGGGGTGGGGGGAGGGGCTGGTGGAGGTTACAGAGATAGGGAGGAATGAGAGGCTGGAGTGTGTTAGAGAGATAGTGATTGAGTTATAGTGATAATGAGCAGTGCAGGTCTGGAGGAGGTTATAGATAGTGATGGGTGTACGGGCATGAGGAGGTTACAGAGTTAGGGAGGGGTGTAGGGGCTGAATGAGGTTACAGAGATAGGGAGGGGTGTAGGGGCCGGATGAGATTACACGGACAGGGAGGTGTGTAGGGGCTGGAAGAGGTTACAGAGATAGGGAGGGATGTAGGGCCTGGAGGAGTTTACAGAGATAGGGAGCGGTGAGAGGCTGGAGGTGGTTACAGAGATAGGGCGGGATGTAGGGGCTGGAGGAGTTTACAGAGATAGGGAGTGGTGTAGGGTCTGGAGGAGGATACAGAGCTAGGGAGGAAAGAGAGGCTGGAGGGTGTTACAGAGATTGTGAGAGAGTTATAGTGATAATGAGCAGTGTAGGTCTGGAGGAGTATACAGATAGTGAGGGGTGTACGAGCATGAGGAGGTTACAGAGATAGGGAGGGGTGTAGGGGCTAGAGGAAGTTACAGAGATAGGGAGGTTTATAGGGGCTGGAGGATTTTACAGAAATAGAGAGGGGTTTTTGGGTCCGAAAGTGGTTATAGAGATAGGGAGTTTTGTAGGGGCTGGAGGAAGTTACAGAGATAGGGAGGGGTGTAGGGGCCGAAGGAGGTTACAGAGATAGGGAGGGGTGTAGGGGCTTGAAGAGGTTACAGACATAGGGATGGGTGTAGGGATCGGAGGAGGTTACAAAGATAGGGAGGGGTTGGAGATGGTTATAGTGATAGGTAGGGGTGAGAGGCTGGAGGAGGGTACAGAGATAGGGAGAAGATTAGGAGCCGGAGGAGGTTACAAAGTTTGGGAGGGGTGTAGGGGCTGGAGGAGGTTTTAGACATAGGGAGGGGTGTAGGGTTTGGAGGAGGTTACAGAGATAGGGAGGGGTGTAGGGACTGGAGCAGGTTACAGAGATAGGGAGGGTTGCGAGGCTGGAGGAGGTTACAGAGTTAGGGAGAGTTTAGGAGCTGGAGGAGGTTACAGCAAAAGGGAGGGGTGTAGGGACTGGAGGGAGTTACAGAGATAGGGAGGGAGTTACAGAGATAGGAAGGGAGTTACAGAGATAAGGAGGGGTGTAGGGCTGGAGGAGATGAGAGATTTAGGGAGGGGTGTAAGGGCTGGAGGAGCTTACAGAGTTAGTGAGGTTGTAGGGGCTGGAGGAGGTTACAGAGCTAGGGAGGGGTATAGTGGCTGGAGGATGTTACAGAGATAGGGAGCTGTGTAGGTGTTGGAGGAGGTTACAGATATAGGGAAGTGTGTATGGTTTGGAGGACGTTACAGAAATAGGGTGGTGTGTAGCGGTTCGAGGAGGTTGCAGAGATAGGGAGGGGTGTAGGAGCTGGAGGAGGTTACAGAGATAGGGAGAGATGAAGGGGCTGGAGGAGGTTAGAGATAGGGAGGGGTGTACGGGCATGAGGAGTTTACAGAGATAGTGAGCGGTGTAGATGCTGCCGGGGGTTACAGAGATATGGAGGGGTGTAGGGGCTCTAGGAGGTTACAGAGATAGGGAGTGGTGTAGGGACTGGAGAAGCTTACAGAGATCGGGAGGGGTGTAAGGGTTGGAGCAGTTTACAGAGATAGGGAGAGGTGTAGGGGCTGGAGCAGGTTACAGAGATAGGGAGGGGTGTAGAGGCTGGAGGAAGTTACAGAGATAGGGAGGGTTGTAGGGCCTGGAGCAGTTTACAGATATAGGGATGTGTGTCGGGGCGGGAGGAGGTTACAGACATAGGGAGGGTTGTAGGGACTGGTGGAGGTTACAGAGATAGGGAGGAGTTTATGGGCTGTAGGATTTTACAGAGATAGGGAGAGGTGTAGGGGCCGGAGGAGGTTACAGAGATAGGGAGGGGTGTAGGGGTTGGAGCAGGTTACAGAGATAGGGAGGTACGTAGGGGTTGGAGGAGTTTACAGAGATAGGGAGGGCTGTAGGGGATGGATGATGTTACAGAGTTAGGGAGAGGTGTAGGGGCTGGAGGAGGTTACAGACATAGGGAGGTTGTAGGGGCTAGAGGAGGTTACAGAGTTATGAAGGGGTATAGTGGCCGGAGCAGGTTACAGAGATAGGGAGGTGTGTAGGGGTTGGAGGAGGTTACAGAGATAGGGAAGTGTGAAGGGGCTGGAGGAGGTTACAGAGCTATGGAGGTGTGTAGGGGTTGGAGGAGGTTACAGAGATAGGGAGGGGTGTAGGAGCCGGAGGAGGTTACAGAGATAGGGAGAGGTGTAGTGGCATGAGGAGTTTACAGAAATAGTGAGGGGTGTAGAGGCTGGAGGTGGTTATAGAAATATGGAGGGGTGTACGGGCATGAGGAGGTTACAAAGATAGGGAGGGTTGTAGGGAATGGAGGAGATTACAGAGATAGGGAGGGCTGTACCTGCTGGAGAAGCTTACAGAGATAGGGAGTGGTGTAGGGGTTGGAGCAGGTTACAGGTATAGGGAGGTGTGTAGGGGTTGGAGGTGGTTACAGAGATAGGGAGAGGTGTAGTAGCGGGAGGATGTTACAGAGATATTGAGGGAGTTACAGAGATAGGAATGATTGAGAGGCTGGAGAGCGTTACAGCGATAGGGATGGGTGTATGAGCAGGAGGATGTTACAGAGATAGGGAGGGGTGTAGGGATTGGAGGAGGTTACAGAGATAGGGAGGTGTGTAGGGACTGGAGGAGTTTACAGAGATAGGGAGGGGTGAGAGGCTGGAGGAGGTTACAGAGTTAGGGAGAGGTGTAGGAGCCGGAGGAGGTTACTGAGATAGGGATTGTTGTCGGGGCTGGTTGGGGTTACAGAGATAGGAAGTTAAAGAGATAGGGAGGGAGTTCCAGAGATAAGGAGGGGTGTAGGGCTGGAGGAGGTTACAGAGATAGGGAGGGGTGTAGGGGCTGGAGGAATTTACAGAGATAGGGAAGGGTGTACTTGCTGGCGAAGGTTACAGAGATAGGGAGGGGCGTCGGGGCTGGAGGAGGTTACAGAGATAGGGAGGGAGTTACAGAGATGAGGAGGGGTGTAGGGTGGAGGAGGTTACAGAGATAGGGAGGATTGAGAGGCTGGAGAGCATTACAGAGATAGGGAGGAGTGTAGAAGCCGGAGGATGTTACAGAGATAGGGAGGGATGTAGGGATTGGAGGAGGTTACAGAGATAGGGATGGGTGTAGGGACTGGAGGAGGATACAGAGATCTAGAGGGGTGTAGGGGCTGGAGGAGGTTACAGAGATAGGGAGGGAGTTACAGAGATACGGAGGGGTGTAGGTCTGGAAGAGGATACAGAGATAGGGCAGGAGTTACAGAGATAGGGAGCGGTGAGAGGCTGAAGAGCGTTACAGAGATTGGGAGGGGTGTATGGGCTGGAGGAAGTTACAAAGATATGGGTGGGGGGAGGGGCTGGTGGAGGTTACAGAGATAGGGAGGAATGAGAGGCAGAGCGTGTGACAGAGATAGTGATTGAGTTATAGTGATAATGAGCGGTGTAGGTCTGGAGGAGGTTATAGATAGTGATGGGTGTATAGGCATGAGGAAGTTACAGAGTTAGGGACGGGTGTAGGGGCTGGAGGAAGTTACAGAGATAGGGAGGGGTGTAGGGGCTGAATGAGGTTACAGAGATAGGGAGGGGTATAGTGGCTGGAGGAGGTTACAGAGATAGGGAGCGGTGAGAGGCTGGAGGAGGTTACAGAGATAGGGCGGGATGTAGGGGCTGGAGGAGTTTACAGAGATAGGAAGGTGTGTAGGGGCTGGAGGAGGAAACAGAGATAGGGAGGAATGAGAGGCTGGAGGGTGTTACAGAGATTGTGAGAGAGTTATAGTGATAATGAGCGGTGTAGGTCTGGAGGAGTATAAAGATAGTGAGGGGTGTACGGGCATGAGGAGGTTACAGAGATAGGGAGAGTTTAGGAGCCGGAGGAGGTTATAGCAAAAGGGAGGGGTGTAGGGGCTGGAGGGCTTTACAGAGATAGGGAGGGAGTTACAGAGATAGGAAGTTACAGAGATAGGGAGGGAGTTACAGAGATAAGGAGGGGTGTAGGGCTGGAGGAGGTTACAGTGATAGGGAGGGGTGTAGGGGCCTGAGGAGTTTACACAGATAGGGAGGGATGTAGGGGCTGGAGGAGGTTACAGAGATAGGGAGGGAGTTAAAGAGATAAGGAGGGGTGTAGATCTGGAAGAGGATACAGAGATAGGGCGGGAGTTACAGAGATAGGGAGCGGTGAGAGGCTGGAGAGCGTTACAGAGATAGGGAGGGCTGTAGGGGATGGATGATGTTACAGAGTTAGGGAGAGGTGTAGGGGCTAGAGGAGGTTACAGAGTTATGAAGGGGTATAGTGGCCGGAGCAGGTTACAGAGATAGGGAGGGGTGTAGTGGTAGGAGACGGTTATAGAGATAGGGAGGTGTGTAGGGGTTGGAGGAGGTTACAGAGATAGGGAAGTGTGAAGGGGCTGGAGGAGGTTACAGAGCTATGGAGGTGTGTAGGGGTTGGAGGAGGTTACAGAGATAGGGAGGGGTGTAGGAGCCGGAGGAGGTTACAGAGATAGGGAGAGGTGTAGGGGCATGAGGAGTTTACAGAAATAGTGAGGGGTGTAGAGGCTGGAGGTGGTTATAGAAATATAGAGGGGTGTACGGGCATGAGGAGGTTACAAAGATAGGGAGGGTTGTAGGGAATGGAGGAGATTACAGAGATAGGGAGGGCTGTACCTGCTGGAGAAGCTTACAGAGATAGAGAGTGGTGTAGGGGTTGGAGCAGGTTACAGGTATAGGGAGGTGTGTAGGGGTTGGAGGTGGTTACAGAGATAGGGAGAGGTGTAGTAGCGGGAGGATGTTACAGAGATATTGAGGGAGTTACAGAGATAGGAATGATTGAGAGGCTGGAGAGCGTTATAGAGATAGGGAGGGGTTTATGAGCAGGAGGATGTTACAGAGATAGGGAGGGGTGTAGGGATTGGAGGAGGTTACAGAGATAGGGAGGTGTGTAGGGACTGGAGGAGTTTACAGAGATAGGGAGGGGTGAGAGGCTGGAGGAGGTTACAGAGTTAGGGAGAGGTGTAGGAGCCGGAGGAGGTTACTGAGATAGGGATTGTTGTCGGGGCTGGTTGGGGTTACAGAAATAGGAAGTTACAGAGATAGGGAGGGAGTTCCAGAGATAAGGAGGGGTGTAGGGCTGGAGGAGGTTACAGAGATAGGGAGGGGTGTAGGGGCTGGAGGAGTTTACAGAGATAGGGAAGGGTGTACTTGCTGGCGAAGGTTACAGAGATAGGGAGGGGCGTCGGGGCTGGAGGAGGTTACAGAGATAGGGAGGGAGTTACAGAGATGAGGAGGAGTGTAGGGTGGAGGAGGTTACAGAGATAGGGAGGGCGTTACAGAGATAGGGAGGATTGAGAGGCTGGAGAGCATTACAGAGATAGGGAGGAGTGTAGAAGCCGGAGGATGTTACAGAGATAGGGAGGGATGTAGGGATTGGAGGAGGTTACAGAGATAGGGATGGGTGTAGGGACTGGAGGAGGATACAGAGATATGGAGGGGTGTAGGGGTTGGAGGAGGTTACAGAGATAGGGAGGGAGTTACAGAGATAAGGAGGGGTGTAGGTCTGGAAGAGGATACAGAGATAGGGCAGGAGTTACAGAGATCGGGAGCAATGAGAGGCTGGAGAGCGTTACAGAGATTGGGAGGGGTGTATGGGCTGGAGGAAGTTACAAAGATAGGGGTGGGGGGAGGGGCTGGTGGAGGTTACAGAGATAGGGAGGAATGAAAGGCGGAGCGTGTTACAGAGATAGTGATTGAGTTATAGTGATAATGAGCGGTGTAGGTCTGGAGGAGGTTATAGATAGTGATGGGTGTACAGGCATGAGGAGGTTACAGTGATAGGGAGGGTTGTAAGGGCTGGAGGAGGTTACAGAGTTAGGGACGGGTGTAGGGGCTGGAGGGCTTTACAGAGATAGGGAGGGAGTTACAGAGATAGGAAGTTACAGAGATAGGGAGGGAGTTACAGAGATAAGGAGGGGTGTAGGGCTGGAGGAGGTTACAGTGATAGGGAGGGGTGTAGGGGCCTGAGGAGGTTACAGAGATAGGGAGGGAGTTAAAGAGATAAGGAGGGGTGTAGATCTGGAAGAGGATACAGAGATAGGGCGGGAGTTACAGAGATAGGGAGCGGTGAGAGGCTGGAGAGCGTTACAGAGATGGGGGGTGTGTATGGGCTGGAGGAAATTACAAAGATAGGGGTGGGGGAGGGGCTTGTGGAGGTTACAGAGATAGGGTGGAATGAGAGGCTGGAGCGTGTTACAGAGATAGTGAGGGAGTTATAGTGATAATGAGCGGTGTAGGTCTGGAGGAGTTTACAGATAGTGATGGGTTACGGGCATGAGGAGGTTACAGAGATAGGGAGGGGTGTAGGGGCTGGAGGAAGTTACAGAGATAGGGAGGGGTGTAGGGGCTGGATGAGGTTACAGAGATAGGGAGGGGTGTAGGAGCCGGAGGAGATTACACAGACAGGGAGGTGTGTAGTGGCTGGAGAAGGTTACAGAGATAGGGAGCGGTGAGAGACTGGAGGTGGTTACAGAGATAGGGCGGGATGTAGGGGCTGGAGGAGTTTACAGAGATAGGGAGGGGTGTAGGGGCTGGAGGAGGATACAGAGATAGGGAGGAATGAGAGGCTGGAGGGTGTTACAGAGATTGTGAGAGAGTTATAGTGATAATGAGCAGTGTAGGTCTGGAGGAGTATACAGATAGTGAGGGGTGTAGGGGCTGGAGGAAGTTACAGAGATAGGGAGGGTAATAGGGACTGGAGGATTTTACAGAAATAGAGAGGGGTTTTTGGGTCCGAAAGTGGTTACAGAGATAGGGAGGGGTGTAGGGGCCTAAGGAGGTTACAGAGATAGGGAGGGGTGTATGGGCTGCAGGATTTTACAGAAATAGGGAGGGGTGTAGGGGCCGCAGGAGGTTACAAAGATGGGGGGTGGTGTAGGGGTTGGAGATGGTTATAGTGATAGGTAGGGGTGAGAGGCTGGAGGAGGTTATAGAGATAGGTAGGGGTGGGAGGCTGGAGGAGGGTACAGAGATAGGGAGAGGAGTAGGAGCCGGAGGAGGTTACAAAGATTGGGAGAGGTGTAGGGGCTGGAGGAGGTTTTAGACATAGGGAGGGGTGTAGGGATTGGAGGAGGTTACAGAGATAGGGAGGGTTGTAGGGACTGGAGCAGGTTACAGAGATATGGAGGGTTGCGAGGCTGGAGGAGGTTACAGAGTTAGGGAGAGTTTAGGAGCCGGAGGAGGTTACAGCGAAACGGAGGGTTGTAGGGGCTGGAGGGGGTTACAGAGATAGGGAGGGAGTTACAGAGATAGGAAGTTACAGAGATAGGTAGGGAGTTACAAAGATAAGGAGGGGTGTAGGGCTGGAGGAGGTTACAGAGATAGGGAGGGGTGTAGGGTCTGGCGGAGGTTACAGAGATAGGGAGGGGTGTAGGGACTGGAGGAGTTTACAGAGATAGGGAGGGCTGAGAGGCTGGAGGAGGTTACAGATATAGGGTGGAGTGTAGGGGTTCGAGGAGGTTGCAGAGATAGGGAGGGGTGTAGGAGCCGGAGGAGGTTACAGAGATAGGGAGAGATGAAGGGGCTGGAGGAGGTTAGAGATAGGGAGGGGTGTACGGGCATGAGGAGTTTACAGAGATAGGGAGGGGTGTAGATGCTGCCGGGGGTTACAGAGATATGGAGGGGTGTAGGGGCTCTAGGAGGTTACAGAGATAGGGAGTGGTTTATGGACTGGAGAAGCTTACAGAGATCAGGAGGGATGTAAGGGTTGGAGCAGGTTACAGAGATAGGGAGGGGTGTAGGGGCTGGAGGAGGATACAGAGATAGGGAGGAATGAGAGGCTGGAGGGTGTTACAGAGATTGTGAGAGAGTTATAGTGATAATGAGCAGTGTAGGTCTGGAGGAGTATACAGATAGTGAGGGGTGTATGGGCATGAGGATGTTACAGAGATAGGGAGGGGTGTAGGGGCTGGAGGAAGTTACAGAGATAGGGAGGGTAATAGGGACTGGAGGATTTTACAGAAATAGAGAGGGGTTTTTGGGTCCGAAAGTGGTTACAGAGATAGGGAGGGGTGTAGGGGCCTAAGGAGGTTACAGAGATAGGGAGGGGTGTATGGGCTGCAGGATTTTACAGAAATAGGGAGGGGTGTAGGGGCCGCAGGAGGTTACAAAGATGGGGGGTGGTGTAGGGGTTGGAGATGGTTATAGTGATAGGTAGGGGTGAGAGGCTGGAGGAGGTTATAGAGATAGGTAGGGGTGGGAGGCTGGAGGAGGGTACAGAGATAGGGAGAGGAGTAGGAGCCGGAGGAGGTTACAAAGATTGGGAGAGGTGTAGGGGCTGGAGGAGGTTTTAGACATAGGGAGGGGTGTAGGGATTGGAGGAGGTTACAGAGATAGGGAGGGTTGTAGGGACTGGAGCAGGTTACAGAGATATGGAGGGTTGCGAGGCTGGAGGAGGTTACAGAGTTAGGGAGAGTTTAGGAGCCGGAGGAGGTTACAGCGAAACGGAGGGTTGTAGGGGCTGGAGGGGGTTACAGAGATAGGGAGGGAGTTACAGAGATAGGAAGTTACAGAGATAGGTAGGGAGTTACAGAGATAAGGAGGGGTGTAGGGCTGGAGGAGGTTACAGAGATAGGGAGGGGTGTAGGGTCTGGCGGAGGTTACAGAGATAGGGAGGGGTGTAGGGACTGGAGGAGTTTACAGAGATAGGGAGGGCTGAGAGGCTGGAGGAGGTTACAGATATAGGGTGGAGTGTAGGGGTTCGAGGAGGTTGCAGAGATAGGGAGGGGTGTAGGAGCCGGAGGAGGTTACAGAGATAGGGAGAGATGAAGGGGCTGGAGGAGGTTAGAGATAGGGAGGGGTGTACGGGCATGAGGAGTTTACAGAGATAGGGAGGGGTGTAGATGCTGCCGGGGGTTACAGAGATATGGAGGGGTGTAGGGGCTCTAGGAGGTTACAGAGATAGGGAGTGGTTTATGGACTGGAGAAGCTTACAGAGATCAGGAGGGATGTAAGGGTTGGAGCAGGTTACAGAGATAGGGAGGGGTGTAGGGGCTGGAGGAGGATACAGAGATAGGGAGGAATGAGAGGCTGGAGGGTGTTACAGAGATTGTGAGAGAGTTATAGTGATAATGAGCAGTGTAGGTCTGGAGGAGTATACAGATAGTGAGGGGTGTAAGGGCATGAGGATGTTACAGAGATAGGGAGGGGTGTAGGGGCTGGAGGAAGTTACAGAGATAGGGAGGGTAATAGGGACTGGAGGATTTTACAGAAATAGAGAGGGGTTTTTGGGTCCGAAAGTGGTTACAGAGATAGGGAGGGGTGTAGGGGCCTAAGGAGGTTACAGAGATAGGGAGGGGTGTATGGGCTGCAGGATTTTACAGAAATAGGGAGGGGTGTAGGGGCCGCAGGAGGTTACAAAGATGGGGGGTGGTGTAGGGGTTGGAGATGGTTATAGTGATAGGTAGGGGTGAGAGGCTGGAGGAGGTTATAGAGATAGGTAGGGGTGGGAGGCTGGAGGAGGGTACAGAGATAGGGAGAGGAGTAGGAGCCGGAGGAGGTTACAAAGATTGGGAGGGGTGTAGGGGCTGGAGGAGGTTTTAGACATAGGGAGGGGTGTAGGGATTGGAGGAGGTTACAGAGATAGGGAGGGTTGTAGGGACTGGAGCAGGTTACAGAGATATGGAGGGTTGCGAGGCTGGAGGAGGTTACAGAGATAGGGAGGGTTGTAGGGGTTGGAGCAGGTTACAGAGATAGGGAGGTGCGTAGGGGCTGGAGGAGTTTACAGAGATCGCGAGAGGTGTAGGGGATGGATGATGTTACAGGGTTAGGGAGAGGTGTAGGGGCTGGAGGAGGTTACAGACATAGGGAGGTTGTAGGGGCTGGAGGAGGTTACAGAGTTATGGAGGCGTATAGTGGCCGGAGCAGGTTACAGAGATAGGGAGGGGTGTAGTTGTAGGAGACGGTTATAGAGATAGGGAGGTGTGTAGGTGTTGGAGGAGGTTACAGAGATAGGGAAGTGTGTAGGGGCTGGAGGAGGTTACAGAGCTAGGGAGGTGTGTAGGGGTTGGAGGAGGTTACAGAGATAGGGAGGGGTGTAGGTGTAGGAGACGGTTATAGAGATAGGGAGGTGTGTAGGGGTTGGAGGAGGTTACAGAGATAGGGAAGTGTGTAGGGGCTGGAGGAGGTTACAGAGCTAGGGAGGTGTGTAGGGGTTGGAGGAGTTTACAGAGATCGCGAGAGGTGTAGGGGATGGATGATGTTACAGAGTTAGGGAGAGGTGTAGGGACTGGAGGAGGTTACAGACATAGGGAGGTTGTAGGGGCTGGAGGAGGTTACAGAGTTATGGAGGGGTATAGTGGCCGGAGCAGGTTACAGAGATAGGGAGGGGTGTAGGTGTAGGAGATGGTTATAGAGATAGGGAGGTGTGTAGGGGTTGGAGGAGGTTACAGAGATAGGGAAGTGTGTAGGGGCTGGAGGAGGTTTCAGAGCTAGGGAGGTGTGTAGGGGTTGGAGGAGGTTACAGAGATAGGGAGGGGTGTAGGTGTAGGAGACGGTTATAGAGATAGGGAGGTGTGTAGGGGTTGGAGGAGGTTACAGAGATAGGGAAGTGTGTAGGGGCTGGAGGAGGTTACAGAGCTAGGGAGGTGTGTAGGGGTTGGAGGAGGTTACAGAGATAGGGAGGGGTGTAGGAGCTGGAGGAGGTTACAGAGATAGGGAGAGGTGTAGGGGCATGAGGAGTTTACAGAAATAGTGAGGGGTGTAGAGGCTGGAGGTGGTTACAGAAATATGGAGGGGTGTACGGGCATGAGGAGGTTACAAAGGTAGGGAGGGTTGTAGGGAATGGAGGAGATTACAGAGATAGGGAGTGGTGTACCTGCTGGAGAAGCTTACAGAGATAGGGAGGGGTGTAGTGGTTGGAGGAGGTTACAGATATAGGGAGGTGTGTAGAGGTTGGAGGTGGTTACAGAGATAGGGAGGTGTGTAGGTGTTGGAGGAGGTTACAGAGATAGGGAGGTGTGTAGGGGTTGGAGGTGGTTACAGAGATAGGGAGGGGTGTAGTAGCCGGAGGAGATTACAGATATAGGGAGAGGTGTAGGAGCTGGAGGAGGTTACAGAGATAGGGAGGGTTGTAGGGTCTGGAGGGGGTTACAGAGATAGGGAGGGAGTTACAGAGATAAGGAGGGGTGTAGGTCTGGAGGAGGTTTTAGATATAGGGCGGGAGTTACAGGGATAAGGAGGGGTGAGAGGCTGGAGAGCGTTACAGAGATAGGGAGGGGTGTTGGAGCTGCAGGAGTTTACAGAGATAGGTTGAGGTGTAGGGTCTCGAGGAGGTTACAAAGATAGCGGTGGGGGGAGGGGCTGGTGGATCTTACAGAGATAGGGAGGGAGTTATAGAGATAATGAGCGGTGTAGGGCTGGAGGAGGTTACAGATAGTGAGGGGTGTACGGGCGTGAGGAGGTTACAGTGATAGGGATGATTGAGAGGCTGGAGATCGTTATAGAGATAGGGAGGGGTTTATGAGCAGGAGGATGTTATAGAGATAGGGAGGGGTGTAGGGACTGGAGGAGTTTACAGAGATAGGGAGGGTTGAGAGGCTGGAGGATGTTACAGAGTTAGGGAGAGGTGTAGGAGCCGGAGGAGGTTACTGAGATAGGGATTGTTGTAGGGGCTGGAAGGAGTTACAGAGATAGGAATTTACAGAGATAGGGAGGGAGTTCCAGAGATAAGGAGGGGTGTAGGGCTGGAGGAGTTTACAGAGATAGGGAAGGGTGTACTTGCTGGCGAAGTTTACAGAGATAGGGAGGGGTGTAGGGGCTGGAGGAAGTTACAGAGATAGGGAGGGGTGTAGGGGCTGGAGCAGTTTACAGAGATAGGGATGTGTGTAGGGGCGGGAGGACGTTACAGAGAAAAGGAGGGTTGTAGGGCCTGGTGGAGATTACAGAGATAGGGAGGAGTTAGATGCTGGCGGCGGTTACAGAGATATGGAGGAGTGTAGGGGCACGAGGAGGTTACAGAGATAGGGACGGGTGTCGGGACTGGAGGAGATTACAGAGATAGGGAGAGGTGTAAGGGTTGGAGCAGGTTACAGAGATAGGGAGCGGCGTAGGGCCTGGAGGAGGTTACAGAGATAGGGAGGGGTGTAGGGGCTGAAGCAGGTTACAGAGTTCGGGAGGGGTGTAGGGGCTGAAGCAGGTGACAGTGATAGGGAGGTTGTCGGGGCTGGAGGAGGTTACAGAGATAGGGTGGGTGTTACAGAGATAAGGAGGTGTGTAGTTCTGGAGGAGGTTACGGGGATAGGGCGGGAGTGACATAGATAGGGAGGTGTGTAGGAGCCGGAGGAGGTTACAGAGATAGGGAGGGGTGTAGGGGCTGGAGGTGGTTACAAAGATAGGGTTGCGGGGAGGGGCTGGTGGATGTTACAGAGATAAGGAGGGAGTTATGCAGAAAATGAGCGGTGTAGGGCTGGAGGAGCTTACATATAGGGAGGGGTGTACGGGCATGAGGAGGTTACAGAGATATTGAGGGTTGTAGGGGTTGGAGCAGGTAACAGAGATAGGGAGGGGCGTAAGGGCTGGAGGGGTTTACAAGAGATACGGAGGGGTGTAGGGCTGGAGGAGGTTACAGAGATAGGGTGGGAGTTACAGAGATAAGGACGGGTGAGAGCTGGAGAGCGTTACAGAGATAGGGAGGGTTGTATGAGCAGGAGGATGTTACAGAGATAGGGGTGTAGGGATTGGAGGAGGTTACAGAGATAGGGAGGGGTGTAGGGACTGGAGGAGTTTACAGAGATAGGGAGAGGGGAGAGGCTGGAGGAGGTTACAGAGTTCGGGAGAGGTTTAGGAGCCGGAGGAGGTTATTGAGATAGGGATTGTTGTAGGGGCTGGATTGGGTTACAGAGATAGGAAGTTACAGAGATAGGGAGGGAGTTACAGAGTTAAGGAGTGGTGTAGGGCTGGAGGATGTTACAGAGATAGGGAGGGGTGTTGTGGCTGCAGGAGGGTACAGAGATAGGGAGGGGTGTAGGGGCTGGAGGAGTTTACAGAGATAGGGAAGGATGTACGGGCTGGCGAAGGTTGCAGAGATAGGGAGGGGCGTCGGGGCTGGAGGAGGTTACAGAGATAGGGAGGGGTGTAGGGGCTGGAGGAGGTTAGAGATTTAGGGAGGGGTGTAGGGGCTGGAGGAGCTTACAGAGTTAGGGAGGTTGTAGAGGCTGGAGGAGGTTACAGAGTTATGGAGGGGTATAGGGGCCAGAGGATGTTACAGAGATAGGGAGGGGTGTAGTGGCTGGAGGTGGTTACAGAGATACGGAGGTGTGTAGGTGTTGGAGGAGGTTACAGATATAGGGAAGAGTATATGGTTTGCAGGAGGTTACAGAGATAGGGTGGTGTGTAGGGGTTGGAGGAGGTTGCAGAGATAGGGAGGGGTGTAGGAGCCGGAGGAGGTTACAGAGATAGGGAGAGGTGAATGGGCTGGAGAAGGTTAGAGATAGGGAGGGGTGTACGGGCATGAGGAGGTTACAGAGATAGGGAGGGGTGTAGGGACTGGAGGAGATTACAGAGATAGGGAGGGGTGTACCGGCTGGAGAAGCTTACAGAGATCGGGAGGGGAATAAGGGTTGGAGCAGGTTACAGAGATAGGGAGGGGCGTAGGGGCTGGAGGAGGTTACAGAGATAGGGAGGGGTGTGGGGGCTGGAGCAGTTTACAGAGATAGGGATGTGTGTAGGGGCGGGAGGAGGTTACATAGATAGGGAGGGTTGTAGGGCCTGGTGGAGGTTACAGAGACAGGGAGGAGTTTAGGGGCTGTAGGATTTTACAGAGATGGGGAGAGGTGTAGGGGCCGGAGGAATTTACAGAGATAGGGAGGGGTGTAGGGGCTGGAGGAGATTACAGATATAGGGAGAGGTGTAGGAGCTGGAGGAGGTTACAGAGATAGGGAGGGTTATAGGGTCTGGAGGGGGTTACAGAGATAGGGAGGGAGTTACAGAGATAAGGAGGGGTGTAGGTCTGGAGGAGGTTTTAGATATAGGGCGGGAGTTACAGAGATAAGGAGGGGTGAGAGGCTGGAGAGTGTTACAGAGATAGGGAGGGGTGTTGGAGCCGCAGGAGTTTACAGAGATAGGTTGAGGTGTAGGGTCTGGAGGAGGTTACAAAGATAGCGGTGGGGGGAGGGGCTTGTGGATGTTACAGAGATAGGGAGGGAGTTATAGAGATAATGAGCGATGTAGGGCTGGAGGAGGTTACAGATAGTGAGGGGTGTACGGGCTGGAGGAGGTTACAGAGATAGGGAGGGGTGTAGGGGCTGGAGGAGGTTACAGAGATAGGGAGTGGTGTAGGGGCTGGAGGAGGATACAGAGATAGGGAGGAATGAGAGGCTGGAGGTTGTTACAGAGATTGTGAGAGAGTTATAGTGATAATGAGCAGTGTCGGTCTGGAGGAGTATACAGATAGTGAGGGGTGTACGGGCATGAGGAGGTTACAGAGATTGGGAGGGCTGTAGGGGCTGGAGGAAGTTACAGAGATAGGGAGGGTTATAGGGGCTGGAGGATTTTACAGAAATAGAGAGGGGTTTTTGGGTCCGAAAGTGCTTACAGAGATAGGGAGGGGGGTAGGGGCCAAAGGATTTTACAGAGATAGGGAGCGATGTAGGAGCCGGAGGAGGTTACAGAGATAGGGAGTGGTGTAGGGGCATGAGGAGTTTACAGAAATAGTGAGGGGTGTAGAGGCTGGAGGAGGTTACAGAGATATGGAGGGGTGTACTGTCATGAGGAGGTTACAGAGATAGGGTGGTGTGTAGGGGTTGGAGGAGGTTGCAGAGATAGGGAGGGGTGTAGGAGCTGGAGGAGGTTACAGAGATAGGGAGAGGTGAATGGGCTGGAGAAGGTTAGAGATAGGGAGGGGTGTACGGGCATGAGGAGGTTACAGAGATAGGGAGAGGTGAATGGGCTGGAGAAGGTTAGAGATAGGGAGGGGTGTACGGGCATGAGGAGGTTACAGAGATAGGGAGGGGTGTAGGGACTGGAGGAGATTACAGAGATAGGGAGGGGTGTACCGGCTGGAGAAGCTTACAGAGATCGGGAGGGGAATAAGGGTTGGAGCAGGTTACAGAGATAGGGAGGGGCGTAGGGGCTGGAGGAGGTTACATAGATAGGGAGGGTTGTAGGGCCTGGTGGAGGTTACAGAGACAGGGAGGAGTTTAGGGGCTGTAGGATTTTACAGAGATAGGGAGAGGTGTAGGGGCCGGAGGAGGTTACAGAGATAGGGAGGGGTGTAGGGTTTGGAGCAGGTTACAGAGATAGGGAGCTGCGTAGGGGCTGGAGGAATTTACAGAGATAGGGAGGGGTGTAGGGGCTGGAGGAGATTACAGATATAGGGAGAGGTGTAGGAGCTGAAGGAGGTTACAGAGATAGGGAGGGTTGTAGGGTCTGGAGGGGGTTACAGAGATAGGGAGGGAGTTACAGAGATAAGGAGGGGTGTAGGTCTGGAGGAGGTTTTAGATATAGGGCGGGAGTTACAGAGATAAGGAGGGGTGAGAGGCTGGAGAGCGTTACAGAGATAGGGAGGGGTGTTGGAGCCGCAGGAGTTTACACAGATAGGTTGAGGTGTAGGGTCTGGAGGAGGTTACAAAGATAGCGGTGGGGGGAGGGGCTGGTGGATGTTACAGAGATAGGGAGGGAGTTATAGAGATAATGAGTGATGTAGGGCTGGAGGAGGTTACAGATAGTGAGGGGTGTACGGGCTGGAGGAGGTTACAGAGATAGGGAGGGGTGTAGGGGCTGGAGGAGGTTACAGAGATAGGGAGTGGTGTAGGGGCTGGAGGAGGATACAGAGATAGGGAGGAATGAGAGGCTGGAGGTTGTTACAGAGATTGTGAGAGAGTTATAGTGATAATGAGCAGTGTCGGTCTGGAGGAGTATACAGATAGTGAGGGGTGTACGGGCATGAGGAGGTTACAGAGATTGGGAGGGCTGTAGGGGCTGGAGGAAGTTACAGAGATAGGGAGGGTTATAGGGGCTGGAGGATTTTACAGAAATAGAGAGGGGTTTTTGGGTCCGAAAGTGCTTACAGAGATAGGGAGGGGGGTAGGGGCCAAAGGATTTTACAGAGATAGGGAGCGATGTAGGAGCCGGAGGAGGTTACAGAGATAGGGAGTGGTGTAGGGGCATGAGGAGTTTACAGAAATAGTGAGGGGTGTAGAGGCTGGAGGAGGTTACAGAGATATGGAGGGGTGTACTGTCATGAGGAGGTTACAGAGATAGGGAGGGGTGTAGGGAATGGAGGAGATTACAGAGATAGGGAGGGGTTTACCGGCTGGAGAATCTTACAGAGATAAGGAGGGGTGTAGAGGTTGGAGGAGGTTACAGAGATAAGGAGGGGTGTAGGGCTGGAGGAGGTTACGGGGATAGGGCGGGAGTTACAGAGATAGGGAGGGGTGTAGGAGCTGGAGGAGGTTACAGAGATAGAGCGGGAGTTACAGAGATAGGGAGAAGTGAGAGGCTGGAGAGCGTTACAGAGATAGGGAGGGGTGTAGGAGCTGGAGGAGGTTACAGAGATAGGGAGGGGTGTAGGGGCTGGAGGTGGTTACAAAGATAGGGTTGGGGGGAGGGGCTGGAGGTGTTTACAGAAATAGGGAGGGAGTTATAGAGATAGTGAGCGGTGTAGGGCTGGAGGAGTTTACAGAGAAAGGGAGGGGTGTATGGGTTGGAGCAGGTTACAGAGATAGGGAGGGGCGTAAGGGCTGGAGGAGGTTACAGAGATAGGGAGTGGTGTAGGGGCTGGAGGAGGTTACAGAGTTAGTGAGGGGTGTAGGGGCTGGAGGAGGTTACAGCGATACGGAGGTGTGTAGGGGTTGGAGGAGGTTACAGAGATCGGGAGGCATCTAGGGACTGTTGGAGGTTACAGAGATAGGGAGGGGTGTAGGGTGCAGCACACCCTCAATAACTGACTCTCCAATAGTGCAGCATACCGTCAATTACTGACACTGCAATAGTGTAGCTCCCCCTCAATTACTGACACTCCAATAGTGCAGCACACCCCAATTATTGACCCTCCAATAGTGCAGCATACCGTCAATTACTGACACTGCAATAGGGTAGCACCCCCTCAATTACTGACACTCCAATCGTGCAGCACACCCTCAATTACTGATAGCATGTAGTGCAGAACACCCTGAATTACTGTCCTTTCAATAGTCCAGCACAACCTCATTGACCCTCCAATAGTGCAGCACACCCTCAATCACTGCCACACCAAAAGTGCAGCAAACCCTGAATTACTGACCCTGCAATAGTGCAGCACACCCTCAATTACTTGCACACCTCTAGTGCAGCACCCCCTCAATCACTGACATTCCAATAGTGCAGCACACCCTCAATTGATGACTCTTCAATAATGCAGCACAGTCTCATTTACTGATCCTCCAATAGTGCAGCACACCCTCAAACACTGACCCTCTGATAGTGCATCACACCTTCAATTACTGACCTTCCGACATTGCGGAACACCCTCAATTACAGACCATCCACTAGTGCAGAACTCCCTCAATTAATGACACTCCAACAGTGCAGCACAGCATCAATTACTGACACTTCAATACGGAAGGTAACCCTCAATTACTGAACCTCCAATAGTGCAGCAAACCTTCAATTACTGACCGTCCAATTGTGCAGCACACCCTCAATTACTCAGCCTCAACTAGTGCAGCACACCCTCAATTACTGACACTCCAACAGTGCAGCACACCCTCAATTACTGACCCTCCAATAGTGCAGCACACCCTCAATTAATGACCCTCCAATAGTGCAGCACACCCTGAATTACTGACCCTCCAATAGTGCAGCACACCCTGAATTACTGACCCTCCAATAGTGCAGCACACCCTCAATTACTGACACTCCAATAGTGCAGCACACCCTCAATTACTGACCCTCTAATAGTGCAGCACACCCTCAAATACTGACACTCCAACAATGCAGCACAGTCTCGATTACTAACAACCCAATAGTGCACCAGCCTCAATTACTGACAATCCAACATTGCAGCACAGCCACAATTACTGAACTCCAATAGTGAAGCACACCCTCAATTACTGACCCTCCAATACTACAGCACACCAATTACTGACCCTCCAATAGTGCAGCACACCCTCAATTACTGACACTCCAATAGTGCAGCACACCCTCAATTACTGACACTCCAACAGTGCAGCACACCCTCAATTACTGACACTCCAATAGTGCAGCACACACTCAATTACTGACACTCCAATAGTGCAGCACACCCTCAATTACTTACACACCAATACTGCAGCACACCCTCAATTACTGACATTCAGTAATGCCGCAAAACTTCAATTACTGACAAACCAATAGTTCAGCACACCCTCAATTACTGACACTCCAATAGTGCATCATCCTCAATTAATGATCATCCAAAAGTGCACCTCACCCTCAATTACTGACCCTTCAATAGAGCAGCACACCCTCAATTACTGACATGCAAGTAGTGCAGCAGACACTCAGTTACTTATGCTCCAATATTGAAGCACACTTTCAATTCCTGACAATCCATTAGTGCAGCCGGAGGAGGTTCCAGATATAAGGAGGGTTTAGGGTCTGGAGGAGATTACAGAGATAGGAAGGTTTGTAGGAGCAGGAGGAGGATACTGAGTTGGGGAGGGTTGTTGGGTCTGGAGGATGTTACAGAGATCGGGTGGGTTGTGGTGAGTGGAGGAGTTTACAGAGATAGGGAGGGTTGTAGGGAGTGGAGGAGTTTACAGAGATCAGGAGGGTTGTAGGTGCTGTAGGAGTTTACAGAGATAGGGAGGGATGTAGGAACTGGAGGAGATTACAGAGTTAGGGAGTGGTGTAGGGGCTGAAGGAGGTTACAGAAACAGGGAGAGGATTAGGTGCTGGAGGAGGTTACAGAGATAGTGCGGGCTGTAGGTCTGGAGGAGGTTACGGCGATAGGGATGGGTGTAGGGGCTGGAGGAGATAACAGAGATAGGGAGGGGTGTAGGGCATTGAGGAGGTTACAGTGATAGGGGGGTTTGTAGGGGCTGGACAAAGTTACAGACATAGGGAGTGTTGCAGGGGCTGGAGGAGGTTAAAGACATAGGCAGTGTTGTACTGAGTAGAGGAGGTTACAGAGATAGGGACGGGTGTAGGTGTCTGGAGGTGGTTACAGAGATATGGATGGGTGTAAGTGGCTGGAGGAGGTTACAGAGATAGGGAAGGGTGTAGCAGCTGGGGGAGTTTACAGAGAAAGGAGAGATGTAGGGACTGGATGAGTTTACAGAGATAGGGATGGGTGTAGGTGCTGGAGGAGGTTACAGAGATAAGGAGGGGTGTAGGGGTTGTACGAGGTTACTGAGATAGGCATGGGTATATGGTGCTGGAGGAGTTTACAGAGATAGGGAAGTTTGTAAGGGTTTGGAGGAGCTTACAGCGATCGGGAGCGTTGTACTGAGTGGAGGAGGTATCCGAGATAGGGAGTCTTGTAGGGTTTGACAGAGGCTACATAGATAGGGATGGTTGTAGTGAGTGTAGGAGGTTATGGAGAAAAGGAGGGTTGTAGGGAGTGGAGGACATTGCAGACATAGGGAGGGTTGAAGTGGCTGGAGAGTTTTACAGAGATAGGGGTGCAGGGGCTGGAGGAGGTTACAGAGATACGGAGGTGTGAAGGGTCTGGAAGAGGTTACAGAGGTAGAGAGGTGTATAGGTGCTGGAGGAGGTTCCAGATATAGGGAAAGGTGTAGGGGCTGGTGGAGGTTATAGGGATAGGAAGGTGTGTAGGGTCAGGAAGCTGTTACAGAGTTAAGGAGGGTTGTAAGGGCTGGAGGAGGTTACAGAGATAGGGAGTGTTGGAGGGAGTGGAGGAGTTTACAGAGATCAGGAGGGTTGTAGGTGCTGGAGGAGTTTACAGAGATAGGGAGGAATGTAGGATCTGGAGGAGATTACAGAGATAGGGAGTGGTGTAGGGGCTGAAGGAGGTTACAGAAACAGGGAGAGGATTAGGTGCTGGAGGAGGTTACAGAGATAGGGAGGGGTGTAGGAGCTGGAGGAGGTTATGGCGATAGGGATAGGTGTCGGGGCTGAAGGATGTTACAGAGATAGGGAGGGTTGTAGTGAGTGGAGGAGGTTACAGATAGGGAGGGGTGTGGGTGGCTGGAGGTGGTTACAGAGATATGGAGGGGTGTAGGTGGCTGGAGGAGATTACAGAGATAGGGACAGGTGTAAATGGCTGGCGGTGGTTACAGAGATAGGGAGGTGTGTAGCAGCTGGAGGAGTTTACAGAGATAGGAGAGATGTAGGGGCTGGATGAGTTTACAGAGAAAGGGATGGGTGTAGGTGCTGGAGGAGGTTACAGAGATAGGGAGGCTTGTAGGGGCTGTACGAGGTTACTGAGATAGGGATGGGTATAGGGTGCTGGAGGAAGTTACAGAGAGAGGGAGGTTTGTAAGGGCTGGAGGAGCTTACAGAGATAGGGAGCGTTGTAGTGAGCGGAGGAGTTTTCCGAGATAGGGAGTCTTACAGAGGTTACATAGATAGGGATGGTTGTAGTGAGTGTAGGAGGTTACGGAGAAAGGGAGGGTTGTAGGGAATGGAGGACATTGCAGTCATAGGGGGGGTTGTAGGGGCTGGAGAATTTTACAGAGATAGGGATGCGTTGCAGGGGCTGGAGGAGGTTACAGAGATACGGAGGTGTGTAGGGTCTGGAGGAGGTTACAGAGATACAGATGTGTATAGGTGCTGGAGGAGGTTCCAGATATAGGTAGAGGTGTAGGGGCTGGAGAAGGTTACACAGATAGGTAGGGGTGGAGGGGCTGGAGGAGGTTACACAGATAGGAAGGGATGTGGGGTCTGGAGGAGGTTACAGAGATAGGGAGAGGTGTACGGGCTGAGAATGTTGCAGTGATATGGAGTGTTGTATGTGGCTGGAGATGGTTGCAGAGATAGGGAGGGTTGTAGGGCCTGGAGGTGGTTACAGAGATCAGGAGGGGTGTAGGGCCTGGAGGTGGTTACAGAGATAAGGAGGGGTTTAGGGGCTGTACGAGGTTACTGAGATAGGGATGGGTATAGGGTGCTGGAGGAGGTTACAGAGATAGGGAGGTTTGTAAGGGCTGGAGGAGCTTACAGAGATAGGGAGCATTGTAGTGAGTGGCGGAGTTATCCGAAATAGGGAGTCTTGTAGGGTTTGACAGAGGTTACATAGATCGGGATAGTTGTAGTGAGTGTAGGAGGTTACGGAGAAAGGGAGGGTTGTAAGGAGTGGAGGACATTACAGAGAGAGGGAGGGTTGTAGAGGGTGGAAGATTTTTCAGAGATAGGGATGGGCCGCAGGGGCTGGAGGAGGTTACAGAGATACGGAGGTGTGTAGGTGGCTGGAGGAGATTACAGAGATAGGGACAGGTGTAAATGGCTGGCGGTGGTTACAGAGATAGGGAGGTGTGTAGCAGCTGGAGGAGTTTACAGAGATAGGAGAGATGTAGGGGCTGGATGAGTTTACAGAGATAGGGATGGGTGTAGGTGCTGGAGGAGGTTACAGAGATAGGGAGGCTTGTAGGGGCTGTACGAGGTTACTGAGATAGGGATGGGTATAGGGTGCTGGAGGAAGTTACAGAGAGAGGGAGGTTTGTAAGGGCTGGAGGAGCTTACAGAGATAGGGAGCATTGTAGTGAGCGGAGGAGTTTTCCGAAATAGGGAGTCTTACAGAGGTTACATAGAGAGGGATGGTTGTAGTGAGTGTAGGAGGTAACGGAGAAAGGGAGGGTTGTAGGGAGTGGAGGACATTGCAGTCATAGGGAGGGTTGTAGGGGCTGGAGAATTTTACAGAGATAGGGATGCGTTGCAGGGGCTGGAGGAGGTTACAGAGATACGGAGGTGTGTAGGGTCTGGAGGAGGTTGCAGAGATACAGATGTGTATAGGTGCTGGAGGAGGTTCCAGATATAGGTAGAGGTGTAGGGGCTGGAGAAGGTTACACAGATAGGTAGGGGTGGAGGGGCTGGAGGAGGTTACACAGATAGGAAGGGATGTGGGGTCTGGAGGAGGTTACAGAGATAGGGAGAGGTGTACGGGCTGAGAATGTTGCAGTGATATGGAGTGTTGTATGTGGCTGGAGATGGTTGCAGAGATAGGGAGGGTTGTAGGGCCTGGAGGTGGTTACAGAGATCAGGAGGGGTGTAGGGCCTGGAGGTGGTTACAGAGATAAGGAGGGGTTTAGGGGCTGTACGAGGTTACTGAGATAGGGATGGGTATAGGGTGCTGGAGGAGGTTACAGAGATAGGGAGGTTTGTAAGGGCTGGAGGAGCTTACAGAGATAGGGAGCATTGTAGTGAGTGGCGGAGTTATCCGAAATAGGGAGTCTTGTAGGGTTTGACAGAGGTTACATAGATCGGGATAGTTGTAGTGAGTGTAGGAGGTTACGGAGAAAGGGAGGGTTGTAAGGAGTGGAGGACATTACAGAGAGAGGGAGGGTTGTAGAGGGTGGAAGATTTTACAGAGATAGGGATGGGCCGCAGGGGCTGGAGGAGGTTACAGAGATACGGAGGTGTGTAGGGTCTGGAAGAATTTACAGAGACAGGGAGGTTTGTAGGGACTGGTGGAGCTTACAGAGATAGAGAGGTGTGTAGGGGCTGGAGGAGATTCCAGAAATAGGGAGCGGTGTAGGGGCTGGAGGAGCTTACAGAGATAGGAAGGTGTGTAGGGGCAGGAAGCGGTTACAGAGTTAAGGAGTGTTGTAGGGGCTGGAGGAGTTTACAGAGATAGGGAGAGGTGTACGGGCTGAGAATGTTGCAGTGATAGGGAGTGTTGTATGTGGCTGGAGGTTGTTACAGAGATAGGGAGGGTTGTAGGGGCTGGAGGTGGTTACAGAGATAAGGAGGGGTGGAGGGGCTGGAGGTGATTACAGAGATAAGGAGGGGTGTAGGGTCTGGATGAGGTTACAGAGAAAGAGAGGGCTGTAGATGGCTGGAGATGGTTATGGAGATAGGGAGGGTTGTCTGGGCTGGAGGTTGTTACTGAAATAGTGAGCGTTATGGGGACTGGAAGAGGTTACAGAGAAATGGAAGTTTGTAATGGCTGGAAGAATTTACAGAGATAGTGAGGGTCATACAGGCTGGAGGAGTTTACGGAGATAGGGAGGGCTGTATTGGCTGTTGGAGGTTACAGAGATAAGTTGTGGTGTAGGGGCTGGAGGAGGTTACAGAGATAGGGAGCTTTGTAGGGGCTGGAGAAGGTTACAGAGATAGGGAGTGTTGTCGGGGATGCAGCAGTTTACAGAAATAGGGAGGATTGTAGTGAGTGGAAGATGTTACAGAGATAGGGAGGGGTGTAGGAGCTGGAGGAGGTTACAGAGATAGGGAGGGGTGTAGGGTCTGGAGGTGGTTACAGAGATAGTGAGAGTTGTAGTGGCCTAAGGAAATTACAGAGATAGGGAGGTTTCTAGAAGCTGGAGTAGGTTACAGAGATCAGGAGGGTTGTAGTGAGTGGAGGAGTTTACAGAGATAGGGAGGGGTGTAAGGGCCAGAGGAGATTACGGGGATAGGGAGGGTTGTAGGTGGCTGGAGGAGTTTACATAGATAAGGAGGTTTGTAAAAGCTGGAGGAGGTTACAGAGATAGGGATGGTTGTAGGGAGTGGATGATCTTACAAAGTTAGGGAGGGTTGTCGGGGCTGGAGGAGGTTGCAGAGATCGGGAGGGGTGTGTAGGGAGGGGTGTATGGTCTGGAGGAGGTTACAGAGATAGGAAGATGTGTAGGAGCAGGAGGATGTTACAGAGATAGGGAGGGGTGTAGGCGCTGGAGGAGGTTACAGAGATAGGGAGAGGTGTAGCGGCTGGAGGAGTTTACAGAGATAGGAGCGAAATAGAGGCTGGATGAGTTTACAGAGATAGGGATGGGTGTAGGTGCTGGAGGCGGTTACAGAGATAGGGAGGGGTGTAGGGTCTGGACAAGGTTACTGAGATAGGGATGGCTGTAGGGTCCTGGAGGAGGTTACAGAGATAGGGAGGTTTGTAAGGGCTAGAGGAGTTTGCAGAGACGGAGTATTATAGTGAGTGGAGGAGGTAACAGGGATAGGGAGTCTTGTAGGGTGTGGCTGATGTTACAGAGATAGGGATGGTTGTAGTGACTGTAGGAGGTTACGGAGAAAGGGAGGGTTGTAGGGAGTGGAGGACGTTACAGAGATAGGGAGCATTGTAGGGGCTGGAGGATTTTACAAAGTTAGGTAGGGGTGTCGGGGCTTTTGGAGGTTATAGAGATACGGAGGTGTGCAGGGGCTGGAGGAAGTTACAGAGATAGGGAAGGGTGTAGGGACTGGTGGAGCTTACAGAAATAAAGAGGTGTGTAGGGGCTGGAGGATGTTCCAGATATAGGTTGGGGTGTAGGGTCTGGAGGAGATTACAGAGATAGGATAGGTTGTAGGAGCAGGAGTAGGATACTGAGTTGGGGAGGGTTGTTGGGTCTGGAGGAGGTTACAGAGATCGGGTGGGTTGTGGTGAGTGGAGGAGTTTACAGAGATAGGGAGGTTTGTAGGGAGTGGAGGAGTTTACAGAGATCAGGAGGGTTGTAGGGGCTGTAGGAGTTTACAGAGATAGCGAGGGATGTATGATCTGGAGGAGATGACAGAGATAGGGAGTGGTGTAGGGGCTGAAGGAGGTTACAGAAACAGGGAGAGGATTAGGTGCTGGAGGAGGTTACAGAGATAGGGAGGGCTGTAGGGGCTGGAGGAGGTTACGGCGATAGGGATGGGTGTAGGGGCTGGAGGAGGTTACAGAGATAGGGAGGTGTGTAGGGGTTGGAGGTGGTTACAGAGATAGGGAGGGGTGTAGGAGCCGGAGGATTTTACAGATATAGGGAGAGGTGTAGAGGCTGGAGGAGGTTACAGAGATAGGGAGGGATGCAGGGGTTGGAGGTTGTTACAGAGATAGGGAGGGGTGTTGCGGATGGTGCAGGTTACAGAGTTAGGGAGGGGTATAGGGGCTGGAGGAGGTTACAGAGATAGGGATGGAGAAGGGGCTGGAGTAGGTTACAGAGTTAGGGAGGTGTGTAGGGGTTGGAGGAGGTTACAGAGATAGGGAGGTGTGTAGGGATTGGAGGTGGTTACAGAGTTAGGGAGGGGTGTAGGGGCTGGAGGAGGTTACAGACATAGGGAGGAGTGTAAGGGCTGGAGGGGGTTACAGATATAGGGAGAGGTGTAGGGGCTGGAGGAGGTTACAGAGATAGGGAGAGGTGTAGAGGCTGGAGGGGGTTACAGAGATACGGAGGGAGTTACAGAGCTAAGGAGGGGTGTAGGGCTGGAGGAGGTTACAGGGATAGGGCGGTTTTACAGAGATAGGGAGCGGTGAGATGCTGGAGAGCGTTACAGAGGTAGGGAGGGGTATAGGAGCCGGAGGAGGTTACAGAGATAGGGAGGGGTGTAGGGGCTGGAGGGGGTTACAGATATAGGGAGAGGTGTAGGGGCTGGAGGAGGTTACAGAGATAGGGAGGGGTGTAGAGGCTGGAGGGGGTTACAGAGATAAGGGAGGGAGTTACAGAGCTAAGGAGGGGTGTAGGGCTGGAGGAGGTTACAGGGATAGGGCGGGAGTTACAGAGATAGGGAGCGGTGAGATGCTGGAGAGCGTTACAGAGATAGGGAGGGGTGTAGGAGCCGGAGGAGGTTACAGAGATAGGGAGGGGTGTAGGGGCTGCAGGTGGTTACAAAGATAGGGGTGGGGGGAGGGGCTGGAGGATGTTATAGACATAGGGAGGGGTGTACGGTCATGATCAGGTTACAGAGATATGGAGTAGTGTAGTGGCTTTAGGAAGTTACAGAGATAGGGAGGGTTGTAGGGGCTGGAGGAGGTTACAGAGATAGGGATGGGTGTAGGGGCTGGAGGAGGTTACAGAGGTCGGGAGGGTTGTAGGGGCTGGAGGATTTTACAGAGATAGGGAGGGGTGTAGGGGCTGGAGGAGGTTACAGAGATACGGAGGGGTGTAGGAGCCGGAGGAGATTACACAGACAGGGAGGGGTGTAGGGGCTGGATGAGGTTACAGAGATAGGGAGCGGTGAGAGATTGGAGGAGGTTACAGAGATAGGGAGGGCTGTAGCGGCTGAAGGTGGTTACAAAGATAGGGGTCGGGGGAGGGGCTGGAGGAAGTTACAGAAATAAGGAGGTAGTTATTGAGATAGTGAGCGGTGTAGGGCTGGAGGAGGTTACAGATAGGGAGTGGTGTACGGGCATGAGGAGGTTACAGAGATAGGGAGGAGTGTAGGGGCTGGAGGAGGTTACAGAGATAGGGAGGGGTGTAGGGGCTGGAGTATTTTACAGAGATAGGGAGGGGTGTAGGGGCTGGAGGAGGTTACAGAGATAGGGAGGGGTGTAGGAGCTGGAGTAGGTTACAGAGATGGGGAGGAAGTTACAGAGATGGTGGGGTGATAGGCTGGAGGAGGTTATTGAGATAGGGCGGGATGTAGGGTCTGGAGGAGGTTACAGAGACAGGGAGGTGTGTAGGGGTTGGAGGAGGTTACAGAGATAGGGAGGTGTGTAGGGGTTGGAGGAGTTTACAAGGATAAGGAGGAGTGTAGGGACTGGACGTGGTGACAGAGATAGGGAGGGGTTTAGGGGCTGGAGGAGGTTACAGAGATACAGAGGTTTGAAGGGGTTGGAGGAGGTTACAGAGATAGGGAGGGGTCTAGGGACTGGAGGATTTTACAGAGATAGGGAGAGGTGTAGAGGCTGGAGGAGGTTACAGAGATAGGGAGGGATGTAGGGGTTGGAGGTTGTTACAGAGATAGGGAGGGGTGTTGCGGATGGAGCAGGTTACAGAGTTAGGGAGGGGTATAGGGGCTGGAGGAGGTTACAGAGATAGGGATGGAGAAGGGGCTGGAGTAGGTTACAGAGTTAGGGAGGTGTGTAGGGGTTGGAGGAGGTTACAGAGATAGGGAGGTGTGTAGGGATTGGAGGTAGTTACAGAGTTAGGGAGGGGTGTAGGGGCTGGAGGAGGTTACAGACATAGGGAGAGGTGTAGGGGCTGGAGGAGGTTACAGAGATAGGGAGAGGTGTAGAGGCTGGAGGAGGTTACAGGGATAGGGCGGTTTTACAGAGATAGGGAGCGGTGAGATGCTGGAGAGCGTTACAGAGATAGGGAGGGGTATAGGAGCCGGAGGAGGTTACAGAGATAGGGAGGGGTGTAGGGGCTGGAGGGGGTTACAGATATAGGGAGAGGTGTAGGGGCTGGAGGAGGTTACAGAGATAGGGAGGGGTGTAGAGGCTGGAGGGGGTTACAGAGATAAGGGAGGGAGTTACAGAGCTAAGGAGGGGTGTAGGGCTGGAGGAGGTTACAGGGATAGGGCGGGAGTTACAGAGATAGGGAGCGGTGAGATGCTGGAGAGCGTTACAGAGATAGGGAGGGGTGTAGGAGCCGGAGGAGGTTACAGAGATAGGGAGGGGTGTAGGGGCTGCAGGTGGTTACAAAGATAGGGGTGGGGGGAGGGGCTGGAGGATGTTATAGACATAGGGAGGGGTGTACGGTCATGATCAGGTTACAGAGATATGGAGTAGTGTAGTGGCTTTAGGAAGTTACAGAGATAGGGAGGGTTGTAGGGGCTGGAGGAGGTTACAGAGATAGGGATGGGTGTAGAGGCTGGAGGAGGTTACAGAGGTAGGGAGGGGTGTAGGGGCTGGAGGATTTTACAGAGATAGGGAGAGGTGTAGAGGCTGGAGGAGGTTACAGAGATAGGGAGAGGAGTAGGAGCCGGAGGAGGTTATAAAGATAGAGAAGGGTGTAGGAGCTGGAGTAGGTTTACAGACATAGGGAGGGGTGTAGGAATTGGAGGAGGTTACAGAGATAGGGAGGGGTGTATGGACTTGAGGTGGTTACAGAGATAAGGAGGGGTGCGAGGCTGGAGGAGGTTACAGAGTTAGGGAGATGTGTATGAGCCCGAGGAGGTTACAGAGATCGGGAGGGGTGTAAGGGTTGGAGCAGGTTACAGAGATAGGGAGGGTCGTAGGGGCTGGAGGAGGTTACAGAGATAGGGAGGGGTGTTGGGGCTGGAGCAGGTTACAGAATTAGGGAGGCTTGTAGGGGCTGGAGGAGGTTACAGAGATAGGGATGGTGTAGGGGCTGGAGGAGGTTACAGAGATAGGGAGGGGTGTAGGAGCCGGAGGAGGTTACAGAGATAGGGAGGGGTGTACGGGCTGGAGGTGGTTACAAGGATAGGGGTGGGGGGAGGGGCTGGAGGAGGTTACTGAAATAGGGTGGGAGTTATAGAGATAGTGAGTGGTGTAGGGCTGGAGGAGGTTACAGATAGGGAACGGTGTACGGCATGATCAGGTTACAGAGATATGGAGGAGTGTAGGGGCTGGAGGAAGTTACAGAGATAGGGAGGGTTTTAGCGTCTGGAGGAGGTTACAGAGATAGGGATGGGTGTAGGGGCTGGAGGAGGTTACAGTGGTAGGGAATGGTGTAGGGGCTGGAGGATATTACAGAGATAGGGAGGGGTGTAGGGGCTGGAGGAAGTTACAGAGATAGGGAGGGGTGTAGGAGCCGGAGGAGGTTACAGAGGTAGGGAGGGTCGTAGGGGCTGGAGGAGGTTACAGAGATAGGGAGGGGTGTTGGGTCTGGAGCAGGTTACAGAGTTAGGGAGGCTTGTAGGGGCTGGAGGAGGTTACAGAGATAGGGATGGTGTAGGGGCTGGAGGAGGTAACAGTGTTGGGGTGGTGAGTAGGGTTTGGAGGAGGTTACAGAGATAGGGAGGGGTGTAGGGGCTGGAGGATTTTACAGAGATATGCAGAGGTGTAGGGTCTGGAGGAGGTTACAGAGAAAGGGTGGGGTGTAGGGTCTGGAGGGGGTTACAGAGATAGGGAGGGAGTTACAGAGCTCAGGAGAGGTGTGGGGGCTGGAGGAACTTACAGAGATAGGGAGGGGTGTAGGAGCCGGAGGAGGTTACAGAGGTAGGGAGGGTTGTAGGGACTGGTGGAGGTTACAGAGATAGGGAGGGGTGCAGGGGCTGGAGGATTTTACAGAGATAGGGTGGGGTATAGGGGTTGGTGGTGGTTACAGAGGTAGGGAGGTTTGTAGGGGCTGGTGGAGGTTACAGAGATAGGGAGAGGTGTAGGAGCTGGAGGATTTTACAGAGATAGGGAGGGGTGTAGGGGCTGGAGTAGGTTACAGAGATAGGGAGGTGTGTAGGGGTTCGAGGAGGTTAAATAGATAGGGAGCGTTCTAGTGACTAGAGGAGGTTACAGAGATAGGTAGGGGTGCGAGGCTGGAGGAGGTTACAGAGATAGCGAGGAGTCTAGTGGTTGGAGCAGATTACAGAGATAGGGAGGGGTGTAGGGGCTGGAGAAGTTTACAGAGATACGGAGGGTTGTAGGTGTTGGAGGCGGTTACAGAGATAGGGAGGGGTCTAGGGACTGGTGGAGGTTACAGAGATAGGGAGGTTTGTAGGGTGCAGCACACCCTCAAATGAGGTCTTTCTTAGTAGTGCTGCACACCCCCAATTATTGACCCTCCAATAGTGCAGCATACCGTCAATTACTGACAATGCAATAATGCAGCACACCCACAATTACTGTTACTCCAATCATGCAGCACACCCTCAATTACTGACACTGCAATAGTGCAGCACACCCTCAATTACAGACACTCAAATAGTGCAGAATACTGTAAATTACTGACACTCCAATAGTGCAGCACACCCTCAATAACTGACACTCCAATAGTGCAGCACACTCTCAATTACTGACATTCCAATAGTGCAGCACACCTTCAATTACTGACACTCGAATAGTGCAGCACATCCTCAATTACTGACCCTCCAATAGTGCAGCACACCTCAATTACTGACATCATTTAGTGCAGAACACCCTGAATTACTGTCCTTTCAATAGTCCAGCACACCCTCAATGACCCTCCAATAGTGCAGCACACCCTCAATCACTGCTTCACCTATAGTGCAGCAAACACTGAATTACTGACCCTGCAATAGTGCAGCACCCCCTCAATTACTTGCACACCTCTAGTGCAGCACCCCCTCAATCACTGACATTCCAAAAGTGCAGCACACCCTCAATTGATGACTCTTCAATAATGCAGCACAGTCTCATTTACTGATCCTCCAATAGTGCAGCACCCCCTCAAACACTGACCCTCTAATAGTGCATCACACCTTCAATTACTGACCTTCCGACATTGCAGAACACCCTCAATTACAGACCATCCACTAGTGCAGCACTCCCTCAATTAATGACACTCCAACAGTGCAGCACAGCATCAATTACTGACACTTCAATACTGAAGGTAACCCTGAATTACTGACCCTCCAATAGTGCAGCACACCCTGAATTACTGACCCTCCAATAGTGCAGCACACCCTGAATTACTGACCCTCCAATAGTGCAGCACACCCTCAATTACTGACACTCCAACAGTGCAGCACAGACTCGATTACTAACAATCCAATAGTGCACCAGCCTCAATTACTGACAATCCAACAGTGCAGCACAGCTACAATTACTGAACTCCAATAGTGAAGCACACACTCAATTACTGACCCTCCAATAATGCAGCACACCCTCAATTACTGTCATTCAATAATGCCGCACAACTTCAATTACTGACAAACCAATAGTGCAGCACACCCTCAATTATTGACACTCCAATCGAGCAGCGTTCTCAATTACTGATCATCCAAAAGTGCCCTACACCCTCAATTACTGACACTCCAATAGAGCAGCACACCCTCAATTACTGACCCTCCAATAGTGCAGCACGTCCTCAATTACTGACCCTCCAATAGTGCAGCACTCCCTCAATTACTGACACTCCAATCGAGCAGCGTTCTCAATTACTGATCATCCAAAAGTGCCCTACACCCTCAATTACTGACACTCCAATAGAGCAGCACACCCTCAATTACTGACACTCCAATAGTGACGCACACCCTCAATTACTGACACTCCAATAGTGCAGCACACCCTCAATTACTGACACTCCAATAGTGCAGCCCACCCTCAATTACTGACACACCTATTGTGCAGCATATCCTCAATTATTTACAATCCAATACTGCAGCACATCCACAATTACCGACGACCAATCATGCAGCACCCCCTCAATTACTGACATGCAAGTAGTGCAGCAGACACTCAGTTACTTATGCTCCAATATTGAAGCACACTGTCAATTCCTGACAATCCATTAGTGCAGCCGGAGGAGGTTCCAGATATAAGGAGGGTTTAGGGACTGGAGGAGATTACAGAGATAGGGAGGTTTGTAGGAGCAGGAGGAGGATACTGAGTTGGGGAGGGTTGTTGGGTCTGGAGGAGGTTACAGAGATCGGGTGGGTTGTGGTGAGTGGAGGAGGTTACAGAGATAGGGAGGCTTGTAGGAAGTGGAGGAGTTTACAGAGATCAGGAGGGTTGTAGGGGCTGGAGGAGTTTACAGAGATATGGAGGACGAAGGATCTGGAGGAGATTACAGAGATAGGGAGTGGTGTAGGGGCTGAAGGAGGTTACAGAAACAGGAAGGGGATTAGATGCTGGAGGAGTTTACAGAGATTGGGAGGGCTGTAAGGGCTGGAGGAGGTTACGGCAATAGTGATGGGTGTAAGGGCTGGAGGAGGTTACAGAGATAGGGAGGTGTGTAGGGGTTGGAGGTGGTTACAGAGATAGGGAGGGGTGTAGGTGCTGGAGGAGTTTATAGAGATAGGGAGCGTTGTAGGGGCTGGAGGAGGTTACAGAGATAGGGAGGGGTGTACGGGCTGGAGGAGGTTACATAGATAGGCAGGGTTGTAGGGGCTGGAGGAGTTTACAGAGATCGGGAGGGGTGTAGGAGCCGGAGGATTTTACAGAGATAAGGAGGGGTGTAGGGGCTGGAGGAGGTTACAGAGATAGGGAGGGGTTTAGGGGCTGGAGGAGGTTACAGAGATAGGGAGAGGTGTAGGGAATGGAGGAGGTTACAGAGATAGGGAGGTGTGTAGGGGTTCGAGGAGGTTAAATAGATAGGGAGCGTTCTAGTGACTAGAGGAGGTTACAGAGATAGGTAGGGGTGCGAGGCTGGAGGAGGTTACAGAGATAGCGAGGAGTCTAGTGGTTGGAGCAGATTACAGAGATAGGGAGGGGTGTAGGGGCTGGAGAAGTTTACAGAGATACGGAGGGTTGTAGGGGTTGGAGGAGGTTACAGAGATAGGGAGGTGTCTAGGGACTGGTGGAGGTTACAGAGATAGGGAGGTTTGTAGGGTGCAGCACACCCTCAAATGAGGTCTTTCTTAGTAGTGCTGCACACCCCCAATTATTGACCCTCCAATAGTGCAGCATACCGTCAATTACTGACACTGCAATAGTGCAGCACACCCACAATTACTGACACTCCAATCATGCAGCACACCCTCAATTACTGACACTGAAATAGTGTAGCACCCCCTCAATTACAGACACACAAATAGTGCAGAATACTGCAAATTACTGACACTCCAATAGTGCAGCACACCCTCAATAACTGACACTCCAATAGTGCAGCACACCCTCAATTACTGACACTCCAATAGTGCAGCACACCTTCAATTACTGACACTCGAATAGTGCAGCACACCCTCAATTACTGACCCTCCAATAGTGCAGCACACCTCAATTACTGACACCATTTAGTGCAGAACACCCTGAATTACTGTCCTTTCAATAGTCCAGCACACCCTCAATGACCCTCCAATAGTGCAGCACACCCTCAATCACTGCTTCACCTATAGTGCAGCAAACACTGAATTACTGACCCTGCAATAGTGCAGCACCCCCTCAATTACTTGCACACCTCTAGTGCAGCACCCCCTCAATCACTGACATTCCAAAAGTGCAGCACACCCTCAATTGATGACTCTTCAATAATGCAGCACAGTCTCATTTACTGATCCTCCAATAGTGCAGCACACCCTCAAACACTGACCCTCTAATAGTGCATCACACCTTCAATTACTGACCTTCCGACATTGCAGAACACCCTCAATTACAGACCAATCACTAGTGCAGCACTCCCTCAATTAATGACACTCCAACAGTGCAGCACAGCATCAATTACTGACACTTCAATACTGAAGGTAACCCTGAATTACTGACCCTCCAATAGTGCAGCACACCCTGAATTACTGACCCTCCAATAGTGCAGCACACCCTGAATTACTGACCCTCCAATAGTGCAGCACACCCTCAATTACTGACACTCCAACAGTGCAGCACAGACTCGATTACTAACAATCCAATAGTGCACCAGCCTCAATTACTGACAATCCAACAGTGCAGCACAGCTACAATTACTGAACTCCAATAGTGAAGCACACACTCAATTACTGACCCTCCAATAATGCAGCACACCCTCAATTACTGACATTCAATAATGCCGCACAACTTCAATTACTGACAAACCAATAGTGCAGCACACCCTCAATTACTGACCCTCCAATAGTGCAGCACACCCTCAATTACTGAACCACATATAGTGCAGCACACACTCAATTACTGACACTCCAATCGAGCAGCGTTCTCAATTACTGATCATCCAAATGTGCCCCACACCCTCAATTACTGACACTCCAATAGAGCAGCACACCCTCAATTACTGACACTCCAATAGTGCAGCACACCCTCAATTACTGACACTCCAATAGTGCAGCACACCCTCAATTACTGACACACCTATTGTGCAGCATATCCTTAATTATTTACAATCCAATACTGCAGCACACCCACAATTACCGACGAACAATCATGCAGCACACCCTCAATTGGAGGATGTTACAGAGATACAGAGGTTTGAGGGGGTTGGAGGAGGTTACAGAGATAGGGAGGGGTCTAGGGACTGGAGGAGGTTACAGAGATAGGTAGGGGTGAGAGGCTGGAGGAGGTTACAGAGATAGGGAGAGGAGTAGGAGCCGGAGGAGGTTACAAACATAGAGAGGGGTGTAGGTGCTGGAGTAGCTTTACAGACATAGGGAGGGGTGTAGGAATTGGAGGAGGTTACAGAGATAAGGAGGGGTGCAAGGCTGGAGGAGGTTACAGAGTTAGGGAGAGGTGTACGAGCCCGAGGAGGTTACAGAGATCGGGGGGTGTGTAGGGGCTGGAGGAGGTTACAGAGATAGGGATTGTGTAGGGGCTGGAGGATGTTACAGAGTTAGGTAGGTGTGTAGGGGTTGGAGGAGGTTACAGAGATAGGGAGGGGTGTAGGGGCTGGAGGATTTTACAGAGATATGCAGAGGTGTAGGGTCTGGAGGAGGTTACAGAGATAGGGTGGGGTGTAGGGTCTGGAGGGGGTTACAGAGATAGGGAGGGAGTTACAGAGCTAAGGAGGGGTGTACGGCTGGAGGAGTTTACAGTGATAGGGCGGGAGTTACAGAGATAGGGAGAGGTGATAGGCTGGAGAGTGTTACAGAGATAGGGAGGGGTGTAGGAGCTGGAGGATGTTACAGAGATAGGGAGGGGTGTACGGGCTGGAAGTGGTTACAAAGATAGGGGTGGGGGGAGGGGCTGGAGGAGGTTACTGAAATAGGGAGGGAGTTATAGAGATAGTGAGCGGTGTAGGGCTGGAGGAGGTTACAGATAGGGAACGGTGTCCGGGCATCATCAGGTTACAGAGATTTGGAGGAGTGTCGGGGCTGGAGGAAGTTACAGAGATAGGGAGGGTTTTAGTGGCTGGAGGATGTTACAGAGATAGGGATGGGTGTAGGGGCTGGTGGAGGTTACAGAGTTAGGGAATGGTGTAGGGGCTGGAGGATATTACAGAGATAGGGAAGGGTGTAGGGGCTGGAGGAGCTAACAGTGTTAGGGAGGGGTGTAGGAGCCGGAGGAGCGTACAGAGGTAGGGCGGGTTGAAGGGGCTGGTGGAGGTTACAGAGATAGGGAGGGCTGCAGGGGCTGGAGGATTTTACAGAGATAGGGTGGGGTATAGGAGCTGGTGGTGGTTACAGAGGTAGGGAGGTTTGTAGGGGCTGGTGGAGGTTACAGAGATAGGGAGGGGTGTAGGAGCTGGAGGATTTTACAGAGATAAGGAAGGGTGTAGGGGCTGGAGGAGGTTACAGAGATAGGGAGGTTTGTAGGGGTTCGAGGAGATTAAATAGATAGGGAGCGTTCTAGTGACTAGAGGAGGTTACAGAGATAGGTAGGGGTGCGAGACTGGAGGAGGTTACAGAGATAGCGACGAGTGTAGGGGTTGGAGCAGATTACAGAGATAGGGAGGGGTGTAGGGGCTGGAGAAGTTTACAGAGATACGGAGGGGTGTAGGGGTTGGAGGCGGTTACAGAGTAAGGGAGGGGTCTAGGGACTGGTGGAGGTTACAGAGATAGGGAGGTGTGTAGGGTGCAGCACACCCTCAAATGAGGACTTTCTTAGTAGTGCAGCACACCCCCAATTATTGACCCTCCAATAGTGCAGCATACCGTCAATTACTGACACTGCAATAGTGCAGCACACCCACAATTACTGACAGTCCAATCATGCAGCTCACCCTCAATTACTGACACTGCAATAGTGTAGCACCCCCTCAATTTCAGACACTCAAATAGTGCAGAATACTGTAAATTACTGACGCTCCAATAGTGCAGCACACCCTCAATAACTGACACTCCAATAGTGCAGCACACCTTCAATTACTGACACTCGAATAGTGCAGCACACCCTCAATTACTGACCCTCCAATAGTGCAGCACACCTCAATTATTGACACCATTTAGTGCAGAACACCCTGAATTCCTGTCCTTTCAATAGTCCAGCACACCCTCAATGTCCCTCCAATAGTGCAGCACACCCTCAATCACTGCCACACCTGTAGTGCAGCAAACCCTGAATTACTGACCCTGCAATAGTGCAGCACACCCTCAATTGCTTGCACACCTCTAGTGCAGCACCCCCTCAATCACTGACATTCCAAAAGTGCAGCACACCCTCAATTGATGACTCTTCAATAATGCAGCACAGTATCATTTACTGATCCTCCAATAGTGCAGCACACCCTTAAACACTGACCCTCTAATAGTGCATCACACCTTCAATTACTGACCTTCCGACATTGAAGAACACCCTCAATTACAGACCATCCACTACTGCAGCACTCCCTCAATTAATGACACTCCAACAGTGCAGCACACCCTCAATTACTGACCCTCCAATAGTGCAGCACACCCTCAATTACTGAAACACATATAGTGCAGCACACACTCAATTACTGACACTCCAATCGAGCAGCGTTCTCAATTACTGATCATCCAAAAGTGCCCCACACCCTCAATTACTGACACTCCAATAGAGCAGCACACCCTCAATTACTGACCCTCCAATAGTGCAGCACACCTCAATTACTGACATCATTTAGTGCAGAACACCCTGAATTACTGTCCTTTCAATAGTCCAGCACACCCTCAATGACCCTCCAATAGTGCAGCACACCCTCAATCACTGCTTCACCTATAGTGCAGCAAACACTGAATTACTGACCCTGCAATAGTGCAGCACCCCCTCAATTACTTGCACACCTCTAGTGCAGCACCCCCTCAATCACTGACATTCCAAAAGTGCAGCACACCCTCAATTGATGACTCTTCAATAATGCAGCACAGTCTCATTTACTGATCCTCCAATAGTGCAGCACCCCCTCAAACACTGACCCTCTAATAGTGCATCACACCTTCAATTACTGACCTTCCGACATTGCAGAACACCCTCAATTACAGACCATCCACTAGTGCAGCACTCCCTCAATTAATGACACTCCAACAGTGCAGCACAGCATCAATTACTGACACTTCAATACTGAAGGTAACCCTGAATTACTGACCCTCCAATAGTGCAGCACACCCTGAATTACTGACCCTCCAATAGTGCAGCACACCCTGAATTACTGACCCTCCAATAGTGCAGCACACCCTCAATTACTGACACTCCAACAGTGCAGCACAGACTCGATTACTAACAATCCAATAGTGCACCAGCCTCAATTACTGACAATCCAACAGTGCAGCACAGCTACAATTACTGAACTCCAATAGTGAAGCACACACTCAATTACTGACCCTCCAATAATGCAGCACACCCTCAATTACTGACATTCAATAATGCCGCACAACTTCAATTACTGACAAACCAATAGTGCAGCACACCCTCAATTACTGACCCTCCAATAGTGCAGCACACCCTCAATTACTGAACCACATATAGTGCAGCACACACTCAATTACTGACACTCCAATCGAGCAGCGTTCTCAATTACTGATCATCCAAAAGTGCCCCACACCCTCAATTACTGACACTCCAATAGAGCAGCACACCCTCAATTACTGACACTCCAATAGTGCAGCACACCCTCAATTACTGACACTCCAATAGTGCAGCACACCCTCAATTACTGACACACCTATTGTGCAGCATATCCTCAATTATTTACAATCCAATACTGCAGCACACCCACAATTACCGACGACCAATCATGCAGCACACCCTCAATTACTGACATGCAAGTAGTGCAGCAGACACTCAGTTACTTATGCTCCAATATTGAAGCACACTGTCAATTCCTGACAATCCATTAGTGCAGCCGGAGGAGGTTCCAGATATAAGGAGGGTTTAGGGACTGGAGGAGATTACAGAGATTGGGAGGTTTGTAGGAGCAGGAGGAGGATACTGAGTTGGGGAGGGTTGTTGGGTCTGGAGGAGGTTACAGAGATCGGGTGGGTTTTGGTGAGTGGAAGAGTTTACAGATATAGGGAGGGTTGTAGGGAGTGGAGGAGTTTACAGAGATCAGGAGGGTTGTAGGGGCTGGAGGAGGTTACAGAGATATGGAGGACGAAGGATCTGGAGGAGATTACAGAGATAGGGAGTGGTGTAGGGGCTGAAGGAGGTTACAGAAACAGGAAGGGGATTAGGTGCTGGAGGAGTTTACAGAGATAGGGAGGGCTGTAGGGGCTGGAGGAGGTTACGGCAATAGGGATGGGTGTAAGGGCTGGAGGAGGTTACAGAGATAGGGAGGTGTGTAGGGGTTGGAGGTGGTTACAGAGATGGGGAGGGGTGTAGGTGCTGGAGGAGTTTATAGAGATAGGGAGCGTTGTAGGGTCTGGAGGAGGTTACAGAGATAGGGAGGGGTGTACGGGCTGGAGGAGGTTACAGAGATAGGCAGGGTTGTAGAGGCTGGAGGAGTTTACAGAGATCGGGAGGGGTGTAGGAGCCGGAGGATTTTACAGAGATAAGGAGGGGTGTTTGGGGCTGGAGGAGTTTACAGAGATAGGGAGGGCTGTAGGGGCTGGAGGATTTTACGGCAATAGGGATGGGTGTAAGGGCTGGAGGAGGTTACAGAGATAGGGATGTGTGTAGGGGTTGGAGCTGGTTACAGAGATAGGGAGGGGTGAAGGGGCTGGAGGAGGTTACAGAGATAGGGAGGGGTGTAGGAGCCGGCGGATTTTACAGAGATAAGGAGGGGTGTATGGGCTGGAGGAGGTTACAGAGATAGGGAGGGGTTTAGGGGCTGGAGGAGGTTACAGAGATAGGGAGAGGTGTAGGGACTGGAGGAGGTTACAGAGATAGGGAGGGGTGTATGGGCTGGAGAAGCTTACAGAGATCGGGAGGGGTGTAAGTGTCGGAGCAGGTTATAGAGATATGGAGGGGCGTAGGGGCTGGAGGCGGTTAAAGAGATAGGCAGGGGTGTTGGGGCTGGAGGGGTTACAGATATAGGGAGAGGTGTAGAGGCTGGAGGGGGTTACAGAGATAAGGGAGGGAGTTACAGAGCAAAGGAGGGGTGTAGGGCTGGAAGAAGTTACAGGGATAGGGCGGGAGTTACAGAGATAGGGAGCGGTGAGATGCTGGAGAGCGTTACATAGATAGGGAGGGGTGTAGGAACCGGAGGAGGTTACACAGATAGGGAGGGGTGTAGGGGCTGGAGGGGGTTACAAAGATAGGGGTGGCGGGAGGGGATGGAGGATGTTATAGACATAGGGAGTGGTGTACGGTCATGATCAGGTTACAGAGATATGGAGTAGTGTAGTGGCTTTAGGAAGTTACAGAGATAGGGAGGGTTGTAGGGGCTGGAGGAGGTTACAGAGATAGGGATGGGTGTAGGGGCTGGAGGAGGTTACAGAGGTCGGGAGGGTTGTAGGGGCTGGAGGATTTTACAGAGGTAGGGAGGGGTGTAGGGGCTGGAGGAGGTTACAGAGATACGGAGGGGTGTAGGAGCCGGAGGAGATTACACAGACAGGGAGGGGTGTAGGGGCTGGATGAGGTTACAGAGATAGGGAGCGGTGAGAGGTTGGAGGAGGTTACAGAGATAGGGAGGGCTGTAGCGGCTGAAGGTGGTTACAAAGATAGGGGTCGGGGGAGGGGCTGGAGGAAGTTACAGAAATAAGGAGGTAGTTATTGAGATAGTGAGCGGTGTAGGGCTGGAGGAGGTTACAGATAGGGAGTGGTGTACGGGCATGAGGAGGTTACAGAGATAGGGAGGAGTGTAGGGGCTGGAGGAGGTTACAGAGATAGGGAGGGGTGTAGGGGCTGGAGTATTTTACAGAGATAGGGAGGGGTGTAGGGGCTGGAGGAGGTTACAGAGATAGGGAGGGGTGTAGGAGCTGGAGTAGGTTACAGAGATGGGGAGGAAGTTACAGAGATGGTGGGGTGATAGGCTGGAGGAGGTTACTGAGATAGGGCGGGATGTAGGGTCTGGAGGAGGTTACAGAGACAGGGAGGTGTGTAGGGGTTGGAGGAGGTTACAGAGATAGGGAGGTGTGTAGGGGTTGGAGGAGTTTACAAGGATAAGGAGGAGTGTAGGGACTGGACGTGGTGACAGAGATAGGGAGGGGTTTAGGGGCCGGAGGAGGTTACAGAGATACAGAGGTTTGAAGGGGTTGGAGGAGGTTACAGAGATAGGGAGGGGTCTAGGGACTGGAGGATTTTACAGAGATAGGGAGAGGTGTAGAGGCTGGAGGAGGTTACAGAGATAGGGAAGGATGTAGGGGTTGGAGGTTGTTACAGAGATAGGGAGGGGTGTTGCGGATGGAGCAGGTTACAGAGTTAGGGAGGGGTATAGGGGCTGGAGGAGGTTACAGAGATAGGGATGGAGAAGGGGCTGGAGTAGGTTACAGAGTTAGGGAGGTGTGTAGGGGTTGGAGGAGGTTACAGAGATAGGGAGGTGTGTAGGGATTGGAGGTGGTTACAGAGTTAGGGAGGGGTGTAGGGGCTGGAGGAGGTTACAGACATAGGGAGAGGTGTAGGGGCTGGAGGAGGTTACAGAGATAGGGAGAGGTGTAGAGGCTGGAGGAGGTTACAGGGATAGGGCGGTTTTACAGAGATAGGGAGCGGTGAGATGCTGGAGAGCGTTACAGAGATAGGGAGGGGTATAGGAGCCGGAGGAGGTTACAGAGATAGGGAGGGGTGTAGGGGCTGGAGGGGGTTACAGATATAGGGAGAGGTGTAGGGGCTGGAAGAGGTTACAGAGATAGGGAGGGGTGTAGAGGCTGGAGGGGGTTACAGAGATAAGGGAGGGAGTTACAGAGCTAAGGAGGGGTGTAGGGCTGGAGGAGGTTACAGGGATAGGGCGGGAGTTACAGAGATAGGGAGCGGTGAGATGCTGGAGAGCGTTACAGAGATAGGGAGGGGTGTAGGAGCCGGAGGAGGTTACAGAGATAGGGAGGGGTGTAGGGGCTGCAGGTGGTTACAAAGATAGGGGTGGGGGGAGGGGCTGGAGGATGTTATAGACATAGGGAGGGGTGTACGGTCATGATCAGGTTACAGAGATATGGAGTAGTGTATTGGCTTTAGGAAGTTACAGAGATAGGGAGGGTTGTAGGGGCTGGAGGAGGTTACAGAGATAGGGATGGGTGTAGAGGCTGGAGGAGGTTACAGAGGTAGGGAGGGGTGTAGGGGCTGGAGGATTTTACAGAGATAGGGAGAGGTGTAGAGGCTGGAGGAGGTTACAGAGATAGGGAGAGGAGTAGGAGCCGGAGGAGGTTATAAAGATAGAGAGGGGTGTAGGAGCTGGAGTAGGTTTACAGACATAGGGAGGGGTGTAGGAATTGGAGGAGGTTACAGAGATAGGGAGGGGTGTATGGACTTGAGGTGGTTACAGAGATAAGGAGGGGTGCGAGGCTGGAGGAGGTTACAGAGGTAGGGAGAGGTGTATGAGCCCGAGGAGGTTACAGAGATCGGGAGGGGTGTAAGGGTTGGAGCAGGTTACAGAGATAGGGAGGGTCGTAGGGGCTGGAGGAGGTTACAGAGATAGGGAGGGGTGTTGGGGCTGGAGCAGGTTACAGAATTAGGGAGGCTTGTAGGGGCTGGAGGAGGTTACAGAGATAGGGATGGTGTAGGGGCTGGAGGAGGTAACAGTGTTTGGGTGGTGTGTAGGGTTTGGAGGTGGTTACAGAGATAGGGAGGTGTGTAGCGGTTGGTGGTGGTTACAGAGTTAGGGAGGGCTGTAGGGGCTGGAGGAGGTTACAGAGATAGGGATTGTGTAGGGGTTGGAGGAGATTACAGAGATAGGGAGGGGTGTAGGAGCCGGAGGAGGTTACAGAGATAGGGAGGGGTGTACCGGCTGGAGGTGGTTACAAGGATAGGGGTTGGGGGAGGGGCTTGAGGAGGTTACTGAAATAGGGTGGGAGTTATAGAGATAGTGAGTGGTGTAGGGCTGGAGGAGGTTACAGATAGGGAACGGTGTACGGGCATGATCAGGTTACAGAGATATGGAGGAGTGTAGGGGCTGGAGGAAGTTACAGAGATAGGGAGGGTTTTAGCGTCTGGAGGAGGTTACAGAGATAGGGATGGGTGTAGGGGCTGGAGGAGGTTACAGAGGTAGGGAATGGTGTAGGGGCTGGAGGATATTACAGAGATAGGGAGGGGTGTAGGGGCTGGAGGAAGTTACAGAGATAGGGAGGGGTGTAGGAGCCGGAGGAGGTTACAGAGGTAGGGAGGGTCGTAGGGGCTGGAGGAGGTTACAGAGATAGGGAGGGGTGTTGGGTCTGGAGCACATTACAGAGTTAGGGAGGCTTGTAGGGGCTGGAGGAGGTTACAGAGATAGGGATGGTGTAGGGGCTGGAGGAGGTAACAGTGTTGGGGTGGTGAGTAGGGTTTGGAGGAGGTTACAGAGATAGGGAGGGGTGTAGGGGCTGGAGGATTTTACAGAGATATGCAGAGGTGTAGGGTCTGGAGGAGGTTACAGAGAAAGGGTGGGGTGTAGGGTCTGGAGGGGGTTACAGAGATAGGGAGGGAGTTACAGAGCTCAGGAGAGGTGTGGGGGCTGGAGGAACTTACAGAGATAGGGAGGGGTGTAGGAGCCGGAGGAGGTTACAGAGGTAGGGAGGGTTGTAGGGACTGGTGGAGGTTACAGAGATAGGGAGGGGTGCAGGGTCTGGAGGATTTTACAGAGATAGGGTGGGGTATAGGGGTTGGTGGTGGTTACAGAGGTAGGGAGGTTTGTAGGGGCTGGTGGAGGTTACAGAGATAGGGAGGGGTGTAGGAGCTGGAGGATTTTACAGAGATAGGGAGGGGTGTAGGGGCTGGAGTAGGTTACAGAGATAGGGAGGTGTGTAGGGGTTCGAGGAGGTTAAATAGATAGGGAGCGTTCTAGTGACTAGAGGAGGTTACAGAGATAGGTAGGGGTGCGAGGCTGGAGGAGGTTACAGAGATAGCGAGGAGTCTAGTGGTTGGAGCAGATTACAGAGATAGGGAGGGGTGTAGGGGCTGGAGACGTTTACAGAGATATGGAGGGTTGTAGGTGTTGGAGGCGGTTACAGAGATAGGGAGGGGTTTAGGGACTGGTGGAGGTTACAGAGATAGGGAGGTTTGTAGGGTGCAGCACACCCTCAAATGAGGTCTTTCTTAGTAGTGCTGCACACCCCCAATTATTGACCCTCCAATAGTGCAGCATACCGTCAATTACTGACACTGCAATAATGCAGCACACCCACAATTACTGTTACTCCAATCATGCAGCACACCCTCAATTACTGACACTGCAATAGTGCAGCACACCCTCAATTACAGACACTCAAATAGTGCAGAATACTGTAAATTACTGACACTCCAATAGTGCAGCACACCCTCAATAACTGACACTCCAATAGTGCAGCACACTCTCAATTACTGACATTCCAATAGTGCAGCACACCTTCAATTACTGACACTCGAATAGTGCAGCACATCCTCAATTACTGACCCTCCAATAGTGCAGCACACCTCAATTACTGACATCATTTAGTGCAGAACACCCTGAATTACTGTCCTTTCAATAGTCCAGCACGCCCTCAATGACCCTCCAATAGTGCAGCACACCCTCAATCACTGCTTCACCTATAGTGCAGCAAACACTGAATTACTGACCCTGCAATAGTGCAGCACCCCCTCAATTACTTGCACACCTCTAGTGCAGCACCCCCTCAATCACTGACATTCCAAAAGTGCAGCACACCCTCAATTGATGACTCTTCAATAATGCAGCACAGTCTCATTTACTGATCCTCCAATAGTGCAGCACACCCTCAAACACTGACCCTCTAATAGTGCATCACACCTTCAATTACTGACCTTCTGACATTGCAGAACACCCTCAATTACAGACCATCCACTAGTGCAGCACTCCCTCAATTAATGACACTCCAACAGTGCAGCACAGCATCAATTACTGACACTTCAATACTGAAGGTAACCCTGAATTACTGACCCTCCAATAGTGCAGCACACCCTGAATTACTGACCCTCCAATAGTGCAGCACACCCTGAATTACTGACCCTCCAATAGTGCAGCACACCCTCAATTACTGACACTCCAACAGTGCAGCACAGACTCGATTACTACCAATCCAATAGTGCACCAGCCTCAATTACTGACAATCCAACAGTGCAGCACAGCTACAATTACTGAACTCCAATAGTGAAGCACACACTCAATTACTGACCCTCCAATAATGCAGCACTCCCTCAATTACTGACACTCCAATCGAGCAGCGTTCTCAATTACTGATCATCCAAAAGTGCCCTACACCCTCAATTACTGACACTCCAATAGAGCAGCACACCCTCAATTACTGACACTCCAATAGTGACGAACACCCTCAATTACTGACACTCCAATAGTGCAGCACACCCTCAATTACTGACACTCCAATAGTGCAGCACACCCTCAATTACTGACACACCTATTGTGCAGCATATCCTCAATTATTTACAATCCAATACTGCAGCACACCCACAATTACCGACGACCAATCATGCAGCACACCCTCAATTACTGACATGCAAGTAGTGCAGCAGACTCTCAGTTACTTATGCTCCAATATTGAAGCACACTGTCAATTCCTGACAATCCATTAGTGCAGCCGGAGGAGGTTCCAGATATAAGGAGGGTTTAGGGACTGGAGGAGATTACAGAGATTGGGAGGTTTGTAGGAGCAGGAGGAGGATACTGAGTTGGGGAGGGTTGTTGGGTCTGGAGGAGGTTACAGAGATCGGGTGGGTTTTGGTGAGTGGAGGAGTTTACAGATATAGGGAGGGTTGTAGGGAGTGGAGGAGTTTACAGAGATCAGGAGGGTTGTAGGGGCTGGAGGAGGTTACAGAGATATGGAGGACGAAGGATCTGGAGGAGATTACAGAGATAGGGAGTGGTGTAGGGGCTGAAGGAGGTTACAGAAACAGGAAGGGGATTAGGTGCTGGAGGAGTTTACAGAGATAGGGAGGGCTGTAGGGGCTGGAGGAGGTTACGGCAATAGGGATGGGTGTAAGGGCTGGAGGAGGTTACAGAGATAGGGAGGTGTGTAGGGGTTGGAGGTGGTTACAGAGATAGGGAGGGGTGTAGGTGCTGGAGGAGTTTATAGAGATAGGGAGCGTTGTAGGGTCTGGAGGAGGTTACAGAGATAGGGAGGGGTGTACGGGCTGGAGGAGGTTACAGAGATAGGCAGGGTTGTAGAGGCTGGAGGAGTTTACAGAGATCGGGAGGGGTGTAGGAGCCGGAGGATTTTACAGAGATAAGGAGGAGTGTTTGGGGCTGGAGGAGTTTACAGAGATAGGGAGGGCTGTAGGGGCTGGAGGATTTTACGGCAATAGGGATGGGTGTAAGGGCTGGAGGAGGTTACAGAGATAGGGATGTGTGTAGGGGTTGGAGCTCGTTACAGAGATAGGGAGGGGTGAAGGGGCTGGAGGAGGTTACAGAGATAGGGAGGGGTGTAGGAGCCGGCGGATTTTACAGAGATAAGGAGGGGTGTATGGGCTGGAGGAGGTTACAGAGATAGGGAGGGGTTTAGGGGCTGGAGGAGGTTACAGAGATAGGGAGAGGTGTAGGGACTGGAGGAGGTTACAGAGATAGGGAGGGGTGTATGGGCTGGAGAAGCTTACAGAGATCGGGAGGGGTGTAAGTGTCGGAGCAGGTTATAGAGATATGGAGGGGCGTAGGGGCTGGAGGCGGTTAAAGAGATAGGCAGGGGTGTTGGGGCTGGAGGGGGTTACAGATATAGGGAGAGGTGTAGGGGCTGGAGGAGGTTACAGAGATAGGGAGGGGTGTAGAGGCTGGAGGGGGTTACAGAGATAAGGGAGGGAGTTACAGAGCAAAGGAGGGGTGTAGGGCTGGAAGAAGTTACAGGGTTAGGGCGGGAGTTACAGAGATAGGGAGCGGTGAGATGCTGGAGAGCGTTACAGAGATAGGGAGGGGTGTAGGAACCGGAGGAGGTTACAGAGATAGGGAGGGGTGTAGGGGCTGGAGGTGGTTACAAAGAAAGGGGTGGGGGGAGGGGATGGAGGATGTTATAGACATAGGGAGTGGTGTACGGTCATGATCAGGTTACAGAGATATGGAGGAGTGTAGTGGCTTTAGGAAGTTACAGAGATAGGGAGGGTTGTAGGGGCTGGAGGAGGTTACAGAGATAGGGATGGGTGTAGGGGCTGGAGGACGTTACAGAGGTAGGGAGAGTTGTAGGGGCTGGTGGAGGTTACAGAGATAGGGAGGGGTGTAGCGGCTGGAGGATTTTACAGAGATAGGGAGGGGTTTAGGGGCTGGAGGAGGTTACAGAGATACAGAGGGGTGTAGGAGCCGGAGGAGATTACACAGACAGGGAGGGGTGTAGGGGCTGGATGAGGTTACAGAGATAGGGGGCGGTGAGAGGTTGGAGGAGGTTACAGAGATAGGGAGGGCTGTAGGGGCTGAAGATAGGGGTCGGGGGAGGGGCTGGAGGACGTTACAGAAATACCGAGGTAGTTATTGAGATAGTGAGCGGTGTAGGGCTGGAGGAGGTTACAGATAGGGAGCGGTGTACGGGCATGAGGAGGTTACAGAGATAGGGAGGATTGTAGGGGCTGGAGGAGGTTACAGAGATAGCGAGGGGTGTAGGGGCTGGAGTATTTTACAGAGATAGGGAGGGGTGTAGGGGCTGGAGGAGGTTACAGAGATAGGAGGGTTGTAGGAGCTGGAGGAGGTTACAGAGATAGGGAGCGGTGAGAGGCTGGAGGAGTTTACAGAGATAGGGCGGGATGTAGGGTCTGGAGGAGGTTACAGAGACAGGGAGGTGTGTAGGGGTTGGAGGAGGTTACAGAGATAGGGAGGTGTGTAGGGGTTGGAGGAGTTTACAAGGATAAGAAGGAGTGTAGGGACTGGACGTGGTGACAGAGATAGGGAGGGGTTTAGGGGCTGGAGGAGGTTATAGAGATACAGAGGTTTGAGGGGGTTGGAGAAGGTTACAGAGATAGGGAGGGGTTTAGGGACTGGAGGAGGTTACAGAGATAGGTAGGGGTGAGAGGCTGGAGGAGGTTACAGAGATAGGGAAAGGAGTAGGAGCCGGAGGAGGTTACAAAGATAGAGAGGGGTGTAGGTGCTGGAGTAGGTTTACAGACATAGGGAGGGGTGTAGGAATTGGAGGAGGTTACAGAGATAGGGAGGGGTGTATGGACTTGAGGAGGTTACAGAGATTAGGAGGGGTGCGAGGCTGGAGGAGGTTACAGAGTTAGGGAGAGGTGTACGAGCCCGAGGAGATTACAGAGATAGGGAGGGGTGTACGGGCTGGAGGAGGTTACAGAGATAGGCAGGGTTGTAGAGGCTGGAGGAGTTTACAGAGATCGGGAGGGGTGTAGGAGCCGAAGGATTTTACAGAGATAAGGAGGGGTGTTTGGGGCTGGAGGAGTTTACAGAGATAGGGAGGGCTGTAGGGGCTGGAGGATTTTACGGCAATAGGGATGGGTGTAATGGCTGGAGGAGGTTACAGAGATAGGGATGTGTGTAGGGGTTGGAGCTGGTTACAGAGATAGGGAGGGGTGAAGGGGCTGGAGGAGGTTACAGAGATAGGGAGGGGTGTAGGGACTGGAGGAGGTTACAGAGATAGGGAGGGGTGTATGGACTGGAGAAGCTTACAGAGATCGGGAGGGGTGTAAGTGTCGGAGCAGGTTATAGAGATATGGAGGGGCGTAGGGGCTGGAGGCGGTTAAAGAGATAGGCAGGGGTGTTGGGGCTGGAGGGGGTTACAGATATAGGGAGAGGTGTAGGGGCTGGAGGAGGTTACAGAGATAGGGAGGGGTGTAGAGGCTGGAGGGGGTTACAGAGATAAGGGAGGGAGTTACAGAGCTAAGGAGGGGTGTAGGGCTGGAAGAAGTTACAGGGATAGGGCGGGAGTTACAGAGATAGGGAGCGGTGAGATGCTGGAGAGCGTTACAGAGATAGGGAGGGGTGTAGGAACCGGAGGAGGTTACAGAGATAGGGAGGGCTGTAGGGGCTGGAGGTGGTTACAAAGATAGGGGTGGGGGGAGGGGATGGAGGATGTTATAGACATAGGGAGTGGTGTACGGTCATGATCAGGTTACAGAGATATGGAGGAGTGTAGTGGCTTTAGGAAGTTACAGAGATAGGGAGGGTTGTAGGGGCTGGAGGAGGTTACAGAGATAGGGATGGGTGTAGGGGCTGGAGGACGTTACAGAGGTAGGGAGGGTTGTAGGGGCTGGTGGAGGTTACAGAGATAGGGAGGGGTGTAGCGGCTGGAGGATTTTACAGAGATAGGGAGGGGTTTAGGGGCTGGAGGAGGTTACAGAGATACAGAGGGGTGTAGGAGCCGGAGGAGATTACACAGACAGGGAGGGGTGTAGGGGCTGGATGAGGTTACAGAGATAGGGGGCGGTGAGAGGTTGGAGGAGGTTACAGAGATAGGGAGGGCTGTAGGGGCTGAAGATAGGGGTCGGGGGAGGGGCTGGAGGACGTTACAGAAATACCGAGGTAGTTATTGAGATAGTGAGCGGTGTAGGGCTGGAGGAGGTTACAGATAGGGAGCGGTGTACGGGCATGAGGAGGTTACAGAGATAGGGAGGATTGTAGGGGCTGGAGGAGGTTACAGAGATAGCGAGGGGTGTAGGGGCTGGAGTATTTTACAGAGATAGGGCGGGATGTAGGGTCTGGAGGAGGTTACAGAGACAGGGAGGTGTGTAGGGGTTGGAGGAGGTTACAGAGATAGGGAGGTGTGTAGGGGTTGGAGGAGTTTACAAGGATAAGAAGGAGTGTAGGGACTGGACGTGGTGACAGAGATAGGGAGGGGTTTAGGGGCTGGAGGAGGTTATAGAGATACAGAGGTTTGAGGGGGTTGGAGAAGGTTACAGAGATAGGGAGGGGTCTAGGGACTGGAGGAGGTTACAGAGATAGGTAGGGGTGAGAGGCTGGAGGAGGTTACAGAGATAGGGAGAGGAGTAGGAGCCGGAGTAGGTTACAAAGATAGAGAGGGGTGTAGGTGCTGGAGTAGGTTTACAGACATAGGGAGGGGTGTAGGAATTGGAGGAGGTTACAGAGATAGGGAGGGGTGTATGGACTTGAGGAGGTTACAGAGATTAGGAGGGGTGCGAGGCTGGAGGAGGTTACAGAGTTAGGGAGAGGTGTACGAGCCCGAGGAGGTTACAGAGATCGGGAGGAGTGTAAGGGTTGGAGCAGGTTACAGAGATAGGGAGGTCGTAGGGGCTGGAGGAGGTTACAGAGATAGGGAGGGGTGTTGGGGCTGGAGCAGGTTACAGAGTTAGGGAGGCTTGTAGGGGCTGGAGGAGGTTACAGAGATAGGGATGGTGTAGGGGCTGGAGGAGGTAACAGTGTTAGGGTGGTGTGTAGGGTTTGGAGGAGGTTACAGAGATAGGGAGGTGTGTAGCGGTTGGAGGTGGTTACAGAGTTAGGGAGGGGTGTAGGGGCAGGAGGAGGTTATAGAGATAGGGTGGGTGCAGGTGCTGGAGGAGGTTACAGAGATAGGGAGGGTGTAGGGGCTGGAGTAGGTTACAGAGATAGGGAGGTTGTAGGGGTTGGAGGATATTACAGAGTTAGGGAGTGGTATCGGGGCCAGAGGAGGTTACAGAGATAGGGAGGTTGTGGGGGCTGGAAGAGGTTACAGTGTTAGGGAGGGTTATAGGGGCCAGAGGAGGTTACAGAGATAGGGAGGGGTGTAGAGGTTGGAGGAGGTTACAGAGATAGGGAGGGAGTTATAGAGATAGTGAGTGGTGTAGGGCTGGAGAAGGTTACAGATAGAGAACGGTGTACGGGCATGATCAGGTTACAGAGATATGGAGGAGTGTAGGGGCTGGAGGAAGTTACAGAGATAGGGAGGGTTTTAGCGGCTGGAGGAGGTTACAGAGATAGGGATGGGTGTAGGGGCTGGAGGAGGTTACAGAGGTCGGGAGTGTTGTCGGGGCTGGTGGAGGTTACAGAGTTAGGGAATGGTGTAGGGGCTGGAGGAAATTACAGAGATAGGGAGGGGTGTAGGGGCTGGAGGAAGTTACAGAGATAGGGAGGGGTGTAGGAGCCGGAGGAGGGTACAGAGGTAGGGAGGGTTGAAGGGGCTGGTGGAGGTTACAGAGATAGGGAGGGCTGCAGGGGCTGGAGGATTTTACAGAGATAGGGTGGGGTATAGGGGCTGGTGGTGGTTACAGAGGAAGGGAGGTTTGTAGGGGCTGGTGGAGGTTACAGAGATAGTGAGGTGTGTAGGGGTTCGAGGAGGTTAAATAGATAGGGAGCGTTCTAGTGATTAGAGGAGGTTACAGAGATAGGTAGGGGTGCGAGGCTGGAGGAGGTTACAGAGATAGCGAGGAGTGTAGGGGTTGGAGCAGATTACAGAGATAGGGAGGGGTGTAGGGGCTGGAGAAGTTTACAGAGATACGGAGGTGTGTAGGGGTTGGAGGCGGTTACAGAGATAGGGAGGGGTCTAGGGACTGGTGGAGGTTACAGAGATAGGGAGGTTTGTAGGGTGCAGCACACCCTCAAATGAGGAATTTCTTAGTAGTGCAGCACACCCCCAATTATTGACCCTCCAATAGTGCAGCATACCGTCAATTACTGACACTGCAATAGTGCATCACACCCACAATTACTGACAGTCCAATCATGCAGCATACCCTCAATTACTGACACTGCAATAGTGTAGCACCCCCTCAATTACAGGCACTCAAATAGTGCAGAATACTGTAAATTACTGACACTCCAATAGTGCAGCACACCCTCAATAACTGACACTCCAGTAGTGCAGCATACCCTCAATTACTGACACTCCAATATTGCAGCACACCCTCAATTACTGACACTGCAATAGTGCAGCACACCCTCAATTACTGACCCTCCAATAGTGCAGCACACCTGAATTACTGACACCATTTAGTGCAGAACACCCTGAATTACTCTCCTTTCAATAGTCCAGCACACTCTCAATGTCCCTCCAATAGTGCAGCACACCCTCAATCACTGCCACACCTATAGAGCAGCAAACCCTGAATTACTGACCCTGAAATAGTGCAGCACCCCCTCAATTACTTGCACACCTCTAGTGCAGCACCCCCTCAATCACTGACATTCCAAATGTGCAGCACACCCTCAATTGATGACTCTTCAATAATGCAGCACAGTCTCATTTACTGATCCTCCAATAGTGCAGCACACCCTCAAACACTGACCCTCTAATAGTGCATCACACCTTCAATTACTGACCTTCCGACATTGCAGAACACCCTCAATTACAGACCATCCACTACTGCAGCACTCCCTCAATTAATGACACTCCAACAGTGCAGCACAGCATCAATTACTGACACTACAATACTGAAGGTAACCCTGAATTACTGACCTTCCAATAGTGCAGCACACCCTGAATTACTGACCCTCCAATAGTGCAGCACACCCTGAATTACTGATCCTCCAATAGTGCAGCACACCCTCAATTACTGACACTCCAACAGTGCAGCACAGTCTCGATTACTAACAATCCAATAGTGCAGCACAGCCACAATTCCTGAACTCCAATAGTGAAGCACACACTCAATTACTGACCCTCCAATACTGCAGCATACCCTCAATTACTGACATTCAATAATGCCGCACAACTTCAATTACTGACAAACCAATAGTGCAGCACACCCTCAATTACTGACAAACCAATAGTGCAGCACACCCTCAATTACTGACACTCCAATAGAGCAGCGTTCTCAATTACTGATCATCCAACAGTGCCCCACACCCTCAATTACTGACACTCCAATAGAGCAGCACACCCTCAATTACTGACACTCCAATAGAGCAGCACACCCTCAATTACTGACATTCCAATAGTGCAGCACACCCTCAATTACTGACATTCCAATAGTGCAGCATACCCTCAATTACTGACACACCAATTGTGCAGCATATCCTCAATTATTTACAATCCAATACTGCAGCACACCCACAATTACCGACGACCAATCATGCAGCACACCCTCAATTACTGACTTGCAAGTAGTGCAGCAGACACTCAGTTACTTATGCTCCAATATTGAAGCACACTGTCAATTCCTGACAATCCATTAGTGCAGCCGGAGGAGGTTCCAGATATAAGGATTGTTTAGGGTCTGGAGGAGATTACAGAGATTGGGAGGTTTGTAGGAGCAGGAGGAGGATACTGAGTTGGGGGGGGCTTGTTGTGTCTGGAGGAGGTTACAGAGATCGGGTGGGTTTTGGTGAGTGGAGGAGTTTACAGATATAGGGAGGGTTGTAGGGAGTGGAGGAGTTTACAGAGATCAGGAGGGTTGTAGGGGCTGGAGATGTTTACAGAGATAGGGAGGATGAAGGATCTGGAGGAGATTACAGAGATTGGGAGTGGTGTAGGGGCTGAAGGAGGTTACAGAAACAGGAAGGGGATTAGGTGCTGGAGGAGTTTACAGAGATAGGGAGGGCTGTAGGGGCTGGAGGAGGTTACGGCAATAGGGATGGGTGTAAGGGCTGGAGGAGGTTACAGAGATAGGGAGGTGTGTAGGGGTTGGAGGTGGTTACAGAGATAGGGAGGGGTGTACGGGCTGGAGGAGGTTACGGCAATAGGGATGGGTGTAAGGGCTGGAGGAGGTTACAGAGATAGGGAGGTGTGTAGGGGTTGGAGGTGGTTACAGAGATAGGGAGGGGTGTAGGGGCTGGAGGAGGTTACAGAGATAGGGAGAGGTGAAGGGACTGGAGGAGGTTTCAGAGATAGGGAGGGGTGTATGGGCTGGAGAAGCTTACAGAGATCGGGAGGGGTGTAAGTGTCGGAGCAGGTTATAGAGATATGGAGGGGCGTAGGGGCTGGAGGCGGTTACAGAGATAGGGAGGCTTGTTGGGGCTGGAGGGGGTTACAGATATAGGGAGAGGTGTAGGGGCTGGAGGAGGTTACCCAGATAGGGAGGGGTGTTGAGGCTGGAGGGGGTTACAGAGATAAGGGAGGGAGTTACAGAGCTAAGGAGGGGTGTAGGGCTGGAGGAGGTTACAGGGATAGGGCGGGAGTTACAGAGATAGGGAGCGGTGAGATGCTGGAGAGCGTTACAGAGATAGGGAGGGGTGTTGGAGTAGGAGGAGGTTACAGAGATAGGGAGGGGTGTAGGGGCTGCAGGTGGTTACAAAGATAGGGGTGGGGGGAGGGGCTGGAGGATGTTATAGACATAGGGAGGGGTGTACGGTCATGATCAGGTTACAGAGATATGGAGGAGTGTAGTGGCTTTAGGAAGTTACAGAGATAGGGAGGGTTGTAGGGGCTGGAGGAGGTTACAGAGATAGGGATGGGTGTAGGGGCTGGAGGAGGTTACAGAGGTAGGGAGGGTGGTAGGGGCTGGTGGAGGTTACAGAGATAGGGAGGGGTGTAGGGGCTGGAGGATTTTACAGAGTTAAGGAGGGGTGTAGGGGCTGGAGGAGTTTACAGAGATACGGAGGGGTGTAGGAGCCGGAGGAGATTACACAGACAGGGAGGGGTGTAGGGGCTGGATGAGGTTACAGAGATAGGGAGCGGTGAGAGGTTGGAGGAGGTTACAGAGATAGGGAGGGCTGTAGGGGCTGAAGGTGGTTACAAAGATCGGGGTCGGGGGAGGGGCTGGAGGACGTTACAGAAATACGGAGGTAGTTATTGAGATAGTGAGCGGTGCAGGGCTGGAGGAGGTTACAGATAGGGAGCGGTGTACGGGCATGAGGAGGTTACAGAGATAGGGAGGAGTGTAGGGGCTGGAGGAGGTTACAGAGATAGGGAGGGGTGTAGGGACTGGAGTATTTTACAGAGATAGGGAGGGGTGTAGTGGCTGGAGGAGGTTACAGAGATAGGGAGGGTCGTAGGGGCTGGAGGAGGTTACAGAGATAGGGAGGGGTGTTGGGGCTGGAGCAGGTTACAGTGTTAGGGAGGCTTGTAGGGGCTCGAGGAGGTTACAGAGATAGGGAGGGAGTTCAGAGCTAAGGAAGGGTGTAGGGCTGGAGGAGGTTACAGTGATAGGGCGGGAGTTACAGAGATAGGGAGCGGTGATAGGCTAGAGAGCGTTACAGAGATAGGGAGGGGTGTAGGAGCCGGAGGAGGTTACAGAGATAGGGAGCGGTGTACGGGCTGGAGGTGGTTACAAAGATAGGGGTGGGGGGAGGGGCTGGAGGAGGTTATTGAAAAAGGGAGGGAGTTATAGAGATAGTGAGCGGTGTAGGGCTGGAGGAGGTTACAGATAGGGATGGGTGTACGGGCATGATCAGGTTACAGAGATATGGAGGAGTGTAGGGGCTGGAGGAGGTTACAGAGATAAGGATGGGTTTAGGGGCTGGAGGAGGTTACAGAGGTAGGGAGTGTTGTCGGGGCTGGTGGAGGTTACAGAGTTAAGGAATGGTGTTGGGGCTCGAGTATATTACAGAGATAGGGAGGGGTGTAGGGGCTGGAGGAAGTTACAGAGATAGGGAGGGGTGTAGGAGCCGCAGGCGGTTACAGAGTTAGGGAGGGTTGTAGGGGCTGGTGGAGGTTACAGAGATAGGGAGGGGTGCAGGGGCTGGAGGATTTTACAGAGATAGGGAGGGGTGTAGGGGCTGGAGGAGGTTACAGAGATAGGGAGGTGTGTAGGGGTTCGAGAAGGTTAAATAGATAGGGAGCGTTCTAGTGACTAGAGGAGATTACAGAGATAGGTAGGGGTGCGAGGCTGGAGGAGGTTACAGAGATAGCGAGGAGTGTAGGGGTTGGAGCAGATTACAGAGATAGGGAGGGGTGTAGGGGCTGGAGAAGTTTACAGAGATACGGAGGGGTGTAGGAGTTGGAGGAGGTTACAGAGATAGGGAGGGGTGTACGGGCTGGAGGTGGTTACAAAGATAGGGGTGGGGGGAGGGGCTGGAGGAGGTTACTGAAATAGGGAGGGAGTTATAGAGATAGTGAGCGGTGTAGGGCTGGAGGAGGTTACAGATAGGGAACGGTGTACGGGCATCATCAGGTTACAGAGATATGGAGGAGTGTAGGGGCTGGAGGAAGTTACAGAGATAGGGAGGGTTTTAGCGGCTGGAGGAGGTTACAGAGTTAGGGAATGGTGTAGGGGCTGGACGATATTACAGAGATAGGGAGGGGTGTAGGGGCTGGAGGAAGTTACACAGATAGGGATGGGTGTAGGAGCCGGAGGAGGGTACAGAGGTAGGGGGGGTTGAAGGGGCTGGTGGAGGTTACAGAGATAGGGAGGGGTGCAGGGGCTGGAGGATTTTACAGAGATAGGGTGGGGTATAGGGGCTGGTGGTGGTTACAGAGGTAGGGAGGTTTGTAGGGGCTGGTGGAGGTTACAGAGATAGGGAGGGGTGTAGGAGCTTGAGGATTTTACAGAGATAGGGAGGGGTGTAGGGGCTGGAGGAGCTTACAGAGATAGGGAGGTGTGTAGGCATTCAAGTAGGTTAACTAGATAGGGAGCGTTCTAGTGACTAGAGGAGGTTACAGAGATAGGTAGGGGTGCGAGGCTGGAGGAGGTTACAGAGATAGCGAGGAGTGTAGGGGTTGGAGCAGATTGCAGAGATAGGGAGGGGTGTAGGGGCTGGAGAAGTTTACAGAGATACGGAGGGGTGTAGGGGTTGGAGGCGGTTACAGAGATAGGGAGGGGTCTAGGGACTGGTGGAGGTTACAGAGATAGGGAGGTTTGTAGGGTGCAGCACACCCTCAAATGAGGACTTTCTTAGTAGTGCAGCACACCCCCAATTATTGACCCTCCAATAGTGCAGCATACCGTCAATTACTGACACTGCAATAGTGCAGCACACACTCAAGTTCTGACACTCCAATAGTGCAGCATACCCTCAATTACTGACACTCCAATAGTGCAGCACGCCCTCAATTACTGACACTCCAATAGTGCAGCACACCTTCAATTACTGACACTCCAATCATTCAGCACACCCTCAATTACTGACACTGCAATAGTGTAGCACCCCCTCAATTACAGACACTCAAATTGTGCAGAATACTGTAAATTACTGACACTCCAATACTGCAGCACACCCTCAATAACTGACTCTCCAATAGTGCAGCACACCCTCAAAAACTGACACTCCAATATTGCAGCACACCCCCAATTATTGACCCTCCAATAGTGCAGCATACCATCAATTACTGACACTGCAATAGGGTAGCACCCCTCAATTACTGACACTCAATAGTGCAGCACACCCTCAATTACTGACACTCCAATAGTGCAGCACACCCTCAATTACTGACACTCCAATAGTGCAGCACACCCTCAATTACTGACACTCAAATAGTGCAGCACACCCTCAATTACTGACACCATGTAGTGCAGAACACGGTGAATTACTGTCCTTTCAATAGTCCAGCACACCCTCAATGTCCCTCCAATAGTGCAGCACACCCTCAATTACTGACACTCCAACAGTGCAGCACAGTCTCGATTACTAACAATCCAATAGTGCACCAGCCTCAATTACTGACAATCCAACAGTGCAGCACAGCCACAATTACTGAACTCCAATAGTGAAGCACACCCTCAATTACTGACCCTCCAATACTGCAGCACACGCTCAATTACTTACACACCAATAGTGCAGCACACCCTCAATTACTTACACACCAATAGTGCAGCACACCCTCAATTTCTGACATTCAATAATGCCGCACAACTTCAATTAATGACAAACAAATAGTGCAGCACACTCTCAATTACTGACCATCCATTAGTTCAGCACACCCTCAATTACTGACCATCCATTAGTTCAGCACACACTCAATTATTGACATTCAATAATGCCGCACAACTTCAATTACTGACAAACCAATAGTGCAGCACACCCTCAATTACTGACCCTCCAATATTTCAGCACACCCTCAATTACTGACCCTCCAATAGTGCAGCAAACCCTCAATTACTGACACTCAAATAGAGCAGCATCCTCAATTTCTGACACTCCATCAGTATAGCACGGTCTCAATTACTGACACTCCAATAGTGCAGCACACCCTCAATTACTGACACTCCAACAGTATAGCACTTCCTCAATTACTGACACTCCAACAGTATAGCACGGACTCAATTTCTGACACTCCAATAGTGCAGCACAACCTCAATTACTGACACTCCAACAGTATAGCACGGTGTCAATTACTGACACTCCAGTAGTGTAGCAATCCATCAATTACTGACACTCCAACAGTATTGCACGGTCTCAATTACTGACACTCCAATAGTGCAGCACACCCTCAATTACTGACACACCTATTGTGCAGCATATCCTCAATTATTTACAATCCAATACTGCAGCACACCCACAATTACCGACGACCAATCATGCAGCACACCCTCAATTACTGACATGCAAGTAGTGCAGCAGACACTCAGTTACTTATGCTCCAATATTGAAGCACACTGTCCATTCCTGACAAACCATTAGTGCAGCTGGAGGAGGTTCCAGATCTCAGGAGAGTTTAGGGTCTGGAGGAGATTACAGAGATAGGAAGGTTTGTAGGAGCAGGAGGAGGATACTGAGTTGGGGAGGGTTGTTGGGTCTGGAGGAGGTTACAGAGATCGGGTGGGTTGTGGTGAGTGGAG